>CABHPR010126015.1:10723-20763 GCA_902168415.1 Peromyscus melanophrys | reverse complement strand
CCATCCATCCATCCATCCATCCATCCATCCATCCATCCATCCATTCATCCATCCAATGGTTCATGTAACAAATCTATAATACTGCCTACTCTGTACCCAAGCCCTCAGGGCATTCAGGCTTCTCTCCAGGAGGCTCCCAGCCTAGGAGACAAGACAGACAGAAAACCCAGCCTGCTAGTTTCACCCCTAAAGAGCTAAGACCCGGAGGTGGGACCATGAAGCAGACATGTCCTGGAAATTATAGGGTAGAGTGAGTATGGCAATTCTTCATAGAACCTGACTGCTTAGGAGACAGGGAGAGTAAGCCATTGGAGCCCTGGGTCAGAGAAGAACACCTGTAGCTGGAGGAGACTCCCAAGGGCTAGAGGAAGGAGCATGGGAGAAAAGGGGAGTGGAGTGTGGCACAAACAGGGTCCCCCAAACTGAAAAAGTGAAGAAAACATGAAGAAAGCAGAGAGCCAAGCTTGGTGGCTCATACCTATCATCCTGGCACTCAGAAGACAGAGGCAGGTGGATTGCCACAGGTTTGAGGTCACCCTGAGGTGAGTTCCAGGCTGCTTGGGATACATTGTGAGCTCTTGTCTCTTATTTTTTAAAAATGCTGAGTGGGTATCTAGAGCGGAGAGGATAGCTGTCAACAGGGCATCTTAGGATGCTGAAAAGTAAGACTTCCTGTTTCTTTGCCCACAATTTCTGCTTTAGCAGAGAATTTTCTGTGCAAGGCCACACTTTGTCCTCCCTGCCAGCTCTGAGCTCTTCTCCTGCCAGAGCCTCAGCGTTCACAAGATCAGGTCAAAGTTTGCTATGACCTTCTCCCTGTTCTGACATACACAACTCTTTGCTCACTTTATCCTTTCTGCGGTAATCATGCAGCTGTGGGACAGGCCAGGCCATCTGCAAGACCCTGGAGACCCAGGGATACTAAAGGCAAATGTGACCTCTAGGATGACTATTGTATGTAACGTCTACTGGGAACGGGGCACTGCTCACCACGGCATCAGTGCTCCCACGGGGCAGAGGACCACGATGGCCTCAGGACTCTGAGGCCGAAGAGGGAGGTGCAAGCCCAGGCCCACAGCTAGAACCGTACCTAGACCCCACCCAGAACTATTCTGCTTTTAAACTTCTAATGTCTACAGAATGTCTAATGTCTGGGAGGTTCGCTTGAGGGGTGAGGACCAAAGAGGCAAGGGTCACACAGTGGGACAGCCCCTGATGACTTTGGTTGCATGGTTCTTCCCAGTACCAGGTGTGGCTCTCCAGGTGAGCTTGACAGCCTTGTCCCTGCTGACACAAAGGGAAGGCCACTGTAGTACACTGGGGACAATAACAGAATGAGGGTCTCACCAAATATTGGTTGGTGAGACCAAATATTGCTCACCAAATATTGGTCAAGGAATAAATAAATGTCTGGTACTAAATTAAGAAAATGCCCTTTCCTGTGCTCTGTTTCCATGTCCTGAACTGACAGCTCCTTCCCCAAAATGAATGCCAAGGACATCAGAGCCCTGCCTGTAGCCCCAGCCTGACCCTACTCTGTGACTTGCTGTCTGGAACATCTCATTTCAACACTGTGTCCTTTTGAGGCCCTGGGTTTACCCGACTGTGAACTCTCCCAGGAATATCCCTCCTTCCCTGTCTTTCTGGAAAATTCTTATTTGTCGTTCTCCACCCAGTTCAAACTCTACCTTTTTTGGTCACCCCTGTCCTTCCACCCAAAAAGCCACCACTGTCATGACCCTTCTGAATGCCTCTGCTCAGGAAGGTGACCTGTAGCAAGTTAAGAACAGGAACTGTGACGCCAAACTGCAGAGCCCAGCTGGTTGACATGTTTCTGGTCTGTGAACCCTAGGTTTTGGGGGTGTTGAATGACTTATATTCAAGCCCTTACGACAGTTCCTTACATTTGGTCAGTATTGTTCGTCTTAGCTATGATTGTATTCTTATTGTCTTCTCTCAGAAAATAGGTCACAGGACTTTGAAACTTCCTTGTGCCTGCCCACAACTGTGGCTCCAGCCTCTGTCCTCTCCAACGACAGCTGTTCCAGCCGCACAGAAACCAAGCATCTAACTATGGTGGGGATCATGTTCACGGCACAGACCCTGCTCGGCATAGGTGCTGTGCCCATACAGCCCTATGGTATCTCTTACATTGACGACTTTGCCCATCAAAGCAACTCACCCCTCTACGTGGGTAAGGATGGTCTCTTCCCTTAAGCTCTGAGAATGGGGCCATGCCCAGGCAGGAAGAAGAGAGGCCAAGCATGAGGATGGGCCAAGAGAATTCTGGAGAAGCCCTAGAGAACTCCCCATCCCTGACCAGGAGACAGGACTGCTCGTGGAAGACTGGGTAGGCAGAGACCCACTCAGGGCAGGCAGAGACACACTCAGGGTAGGCAGAGGCCCACTCAGGGCAGGCAGAGACCCACTCAGGACAGGCAGAGACCCACTCAGGGCAGGCAGAGAGACCTACTCAGGGTGGTTAGAGACACGCTGAGTATAGGTAGGGACCCAGTGAGGATAGGCAGAGACCCACTGAGGTGTGAGGGGACATACTGACGACAGGCAAGAGATGTTGATGGCAGGTGGTGCCACAGGATCCCCACCAAGGCTTTGTATTGCAGGGATCCTGTTTGCAGCAACCACAATGGGGCCGGGCATGGCCTATGGGCTGGGCAGCTTCATGCTACGGCTTTATGTGGACATTGACCGGATGCCAGAAGGTGAGTCTATGGAGTGTTCATTCATCCTCAAAAGCGCGCGCACGCGCGCGCGTGCGCACGCACACACACACACACACACACACACAACTGACCACTGGTCTTACGGGAGGCACAAAACCAGGAAGCCATATGGGAGTCCTGTCAGCAACATTGGCCATGGACAAGCCTTTTCCTTCCCCTCTCTGGGCCTCAGTTTCCTCATTCTTGAGATAATTTCTAGCCTCCTGTCTCCCAAGAGTGTCCCCAGAATCTAGTGAAGTGTCAGAGATAAACTGTAAAGTGCTATCTTCTGAGGAGCTGTGCCCTCTGACACCACCCTACCCTCCTGCATACCCTCCCTCCCCCAGGGGCACAGGCATACTGTTGACAGACAATAAAATATGCCCTCTTAGCCTGTAGGGAGCACCATCTTCAGGAGGAAAGACCTTCCTAAGACCAGGGCCATAGCATGCTGAGAATTGAGGGCAGAGCTTGGTGACTCATGTGTTCCCCCAGGCCTCTCCCAGTTGAGACACAGCCTGGAAAACCTCAAAGACCCTTTTAGTGAAGAGACTACCTCAGAATCTGAGAAACTTCTGGAGGCATCATTTGGGAAACTAATCTCAGAATCAGCTAGAGGTCAGAATGGGCCAAGGAGTCTGACTAAAGCTTGGTCTGAAGGTGGCCAGGAAGAAGGTGTGTAGGGGCCTCAGAGCCCTGAATCCCTGCATGTGCCAGGGGGTGGGGGAGGGGCGTTCTATTAGAGCAGGTCACTGTGGCTTCTTAGCTGACTGCTTGTCACGCCAGCATGTGAGTTCCAGGTGTGCCTTCTGTCTCCTACTGCTCAGAAGTTCCGCCCCTTGCTTAGAGAGCCAACAGCCATACATGTGTGACTGGGTGGTCATTCTCTAGCTTTTCCCCATGGGTTTCCCCAAGTCAGGACAGGTCTGGACAGTTCTGCCCGGCCATCACAAGTGACAATTCTGCCCATATCTCTCCCTTCTAGAACACTGGGCCCCAACACCAGGCCTGAGCTCTGTTACCAGCCCCTTGATACCCTGAGGGAAAGGCCCTGGGAGTTGGGGTAACCTAGGTTTCCTAGTCACCTCCACTTGGGAGACTTCTGCAGGGATCCAGGGCTCTAAGGCCCCTGCACACCTTCTTCCTGGCCACCTTCAGACCAAGCTTTAGCCAGACTCCTTGGCCCATTCTGACTTCTAGCTGATTCTGAGATTAGTTTCCCAAATGATGCCTCCAGAAGTTTCTCAAGTCTCCCACTTGAGAAACAGAATGTGTTTCCTATTACTGTTGATATCATCTTGGCATACAGGGTAGATGTTGACTCCAAGCCACTTCCCAGGTCCTTCTTTCTTCATGGGGTGGGTGGTTCCTGCCTGCCACAGGCACAGACTAGCATGTGCATGAAGAGGAGCTAGGTTCTATCTGACATGGGGCCAAGGCAGACAAGCAATAAGGAAGGCATTGAGCTCCATCGGTGGAGAAACCACCCCCATCCCTGCTCTGGAAATCCATTTACTAATTGCCAGCTTTGCTCCCTCACCCCTGTCCAGAGAAGCTCAGGATCCAGCCCCTGGAGAACAGGCTGTGTGAGCTGCTGGTTGGTGCTGCCGGGGACTTGTATTTTTATAAAGTACCTGTGATGCTGGGGTGTTGTGTGACTTTCCCTGGAGAGAAGTGAGCGAATGTCTTTTCACCTCAGATAGGGCCATGATGACGACCAAGCTTAGGCGAGCTTGCTGAGCCACTGGGTTCACTGGAGTTACTCAGAGGAGCGTGGAGGTCTCAAGGGCATCCCCCAGAGGCCCACCACAGCATATATGACAGCACACAGAAGATAGTTCTGCCAGGGAGGCTCCTCCCACCCAGAAATTGCTGATTGCTTTTATAACTGTAGAGAGGGGCTCTGTGGCTCTTGCAATTTTCTCAGCCTCCTGGGTCTGACAATCCTCCCTTCAGTTCAGAGAAAATAGCTACCCAACACAGGGAGACCAAAGGAAGATGCCCCCACCTCAGCCTTCTGCCTTAGAAGTTACACAGACAGTTATGCATTATGTTCTAATTAAGACAGGCAAGGGCCGAAGCCATGGGGACGGGACTTGTCAAAGGAACACATTCATTAGCTCCCTTCCCCCCAACCCTGTGGTCATTTGAAGCATGTCTTCAATAACATCAAATACTTCTGTCAAAAACAACAGCAATCCCACCTTCATTTATTTGATTCAGTAGTAATACTTCATCTAATAGTGGAAATTGCACTAGGAACAGAAACAGGAGAGGAGGAGCGTATCTATAAATATATATATATAGAGAGAGAACACTAATAATATATATATTAGTTTCTGTAATTCTCCCAACAACCCTATGATGTCTAAAACTTCATCTCCTAATGTTATTGGTACCTTTATGTCACAGTGAAAGAAACTGAGGTACAGAGATAGGAGTTATCACTGGGTTCCAGGGATTCCCCCCAGCACTCCATTGGCTTCGTGGTTAAAGGTTCTCAGAGGTAGAAATGACCGCCAACTGTGACACTAGCGCCATCATTTTTCTTTTTTCTCTTCCAGGAGGTATCAAGTTGACCTCAAAAGACCCCCGATGGGTGGGCGCCTGGTGGCTGGGCTTCCTCATCTCTGCTGGACTGGTGGTATTGGCTGCCAGCCCCTACTTCTTCTTCCCCAGGGAGATGCCCAAGGAGAAACACAAGCTTCACTTAAGGCAAAAGGTCTTGGCTGGTGCAGCGTCCATTGTCAGCAAGGTAAGTACCCTCACGTACTGGCCCCAGCTCAGGCTCCAGAACCCACCATAATGCTTCCTGATAGAGGGTTCGTCCTTCCTGAGCAAGCTCTGCTGCCTGCTCCCAACAGGCCTGCACAGTGACCATCATGGGCCCCTTCCATGATCCAGGAGATGTGGGGTCTGAGGTAGAACGAAGTGTGCAAGTTCAACGTGCAAGTCAGGGAGTCCTGTAGTGAGAACACGGGCTTCCCGGGGCTCGTGTCCTTCAGTGTCGGTCACTTAGAAATTCTGGAGATTCTGACCGTGCTGGGCGATGCTAAGAAGTGCACGTTGTCAAGCTTCAGTCTAGGAAGAGTTCCTGAGAGCAGAGGGATCTGAGCTGGACACACAAGGACACAGGCAAGCACAGAGAGGAGGGCCAAGAGACAAGAGGGTGCAGACAGCCTCGCCATAGGGTTCCACAGCAGACATGAACTCGGTCCTGTAAGGCACCATGATAGGGTTAAGTACACATTAAGCACTCTGGGTCAGGCTGGTGGGAGGCCTGGTCCAAGGTCACACATCTGACAGAAAAGCCAGGAGCTGTAACCCACAGGGCGGGATAGACCAGTCTAAGCCAAGGACTCCCAGTTTTCCTGGAATTCACAAAACACGAGGCCAGAAGACAGTAAGTTGATTCCAAATGAAAAAAAAAATGACAAAGAAAACACAGCTCTTTCCCCCCAACACTGGGGCGTGACCCTCTCAGGCCTTGCACATGCAGGACAGGGACACTGTATGCCTGGCCCTGGACACAAGTTTTAAAAGTTTATTTTGACAAGATAATTTCAATTTCATTAGTATTTTTAATACATACAAACTTGACTACATCGGAGGCTTTGTGCAGTGTTTCCTTTTTTCCGAAGTACGTAAGGTGCTTGTTAAAAACCTCAAACGTATAAATTAAGTAAGGTACTTGCTACTAAGTCATCCTAATTGCAAAAGAACAATTTATGCAAATCCTGCTAAATGTTCTGCAGCTAAAGGGATTCTACTTTCCATAGCCACATAGTCTTTGCTTCTGGGAGTGTTGACTGCCGTGTGGGGGAGGGCCTCCCTCTTAGAACAAGAAAATTTGACCTGGGAAATGGACCTGAAAAGGCCATTTCTTTTTCATCAATTTTTTTTAATTTGGGGGTCAATTTATTAGAATGTGAGTTCAAGTCTTTCTAAGCCCAGGCCCGTCTGCCCTGCTGAGCCTTGTCAACCACCTCACCCCAGGGCCAAAGACAGCTCAGGTTAGGACAGTCAGCAGGGGCCAGAACCACAAAACCTTTGCTGGCTTCAAGATCCTTGTGTATCCCTGGAGGGACCGGAAGCAAGGACTATCCAGCTGCTTTACCAGGTGCTGTGTGCAGGACTGAAGGCCAGGAAGAGCGTGTAAGAGAGGCCACTGCGGCCGTGATGGCCATGATGGGAGCAGGCAGCAGAGCACCGGGGGGGCAGGGAAGAGGGTGGACACAAGCTCTCCTGCTCTGGGACAGGACTTGCCCAGAGGTGGTGCTATTCTGCAGTGGTGACTCCCAGGCATAGTAAATGTCTGGGCTTACGGTACGTGTGCTGGCTCAGAGGCAGGGGGAAGGCATTTCAGTAGAAAATGAGAACTTGGCATCTCAGTTCTAGCTAACTTGGCCTAGCTCAGGCCAAGATTCAAATTCCCAGAACCTGGAGAGGAGTCCTTGGAATTAGGAATGTCCCTTAGGAGGATAAGAGGCTATATGGCTGGGGACAGAAAATCTGAGTTGGGCCCTATATTTGGACAGAGAACAATAGGAGTGGGTGGCTGTCTGCTGGACTCAGTCACAGGTCAGCCATGTGCTTTTGCAGCAAGTCACTTCCCTGTGCTTGCTGTCGTGTGTGGTGTGTATAAGGTGCAGAGGTCAAACTGCGGGAACACTGTGCAATTGCCTTGGGTTCTGAGAATGTGCAGTCCCGGCAGCTGTGGTCCCTGGAGTCTGCTCAGAGAGCTGTGTGCTGTGAAGCCTTGTGACGCTGGTCCTGACTGTGTGCCTATCTGGCTGTCTGCATCCACGCTGTCAGCTCGTGGGGTTCTGGGAGGCAAGGAGCTGAGCGGTTCTTAAGAAAAGACTGAAGGCTGAGAACATGGTGATCTGCTTCCAGCAGCTCTTGGGCAATAAATATTGATGTGGGAGGAATCGATCCTCTGCCTCCACCTCCTCGAGGCTGCCAGGGCTGGTCAGGCTGCCTGCAGTAAGATTGGCTGGCCTGGCCCCTTAGGGTCACTAGTGAAGAGCCTGAAGGAGAAAGGGTCCCACTGAGTGAGGTTAGCCGCTAGATCTTACATGTGTCTCTCCTGCAGGGAGGGGGATGGGTAAGAAGGAAGCAGTCAAAGCCAGTCAGTCTGTTTGGGAAATCTCTTCAAATGTCTTCTCCTAGACTTAGGGCCCAGCAACCCCCTAAAAAGTAAATGCAGCCATTAAAAGTATCCAAGAGATTGTGGTACACAATCTAAGGCTTGTCTGATCATGAGAGGGTCTAGCCTGTGTCTAACGGGTGGGCCGCAAATTAGACAATAGCTACCAGATCTACAGACTGAGGCTATGTCCTCTAACTGGCTCCATGTCACTGGGTTATTTTTATGGGGGAGTTGAGGGAGACACCCATACACCTGCCCTGAGGAGTGGAGGATGGCCAGGTGCGGGGAGATGGGTGCTCAGGGATCAGGGCTCTGCAGGGTCTTTGGAGTAAAAATGGCCTCTGAAGGGCTTTTTGACATTCATCATCATCATCAAATTCCTGGATGCATTTCCCCTTGGGTAGTGATGCCTCCATTCACGGCACTCTCCAGTGTTCACAGGTCCCCGGGAGAACCTGCTCTTGGGGCTGAGCCAGGAACTGGGAGGGGCCTGGCCACCTGCTTCCCTTCCTGGCAGGCCTCTTGCTTCTTGCATCAAGGCTCCTGGCCATGCCCAGACTCTGAGCACCACTGGGTGCCATGGCCTTCTATTTGGTCATATTTCCAAGATATCTCTGTGTGTGGGTTATTCCTACAATAATTCTGAGTTTAGAATTCCAAAGGTATGGTCTTAGTGTTCTGGTTTTGTGTTTGTTGTTGACTGGTTGGGGTTTTATTTTTTAGACACTTGAGCCTCAATCTGGGCTAGCCTAGATTTTACTGTGTAGCCCAGACTGATCTCAAACTCATGGTGATCCCCTGCCTGACCCTCCCAAGTGCTGAATTGAGAAGTCTGAGCTACCACAACCAGATGAAGTTCTAATAGCTGGGGATTTTAAAGTGTTTTTCTTCTAGAATCAGGACCTTATGTGTGTGTGCCTGTGCATGCAGGTGTATTGTATGTGTACCTGAGCATCTGTGTGTACCTACCTGTGCAAGCATATGTGTGTGCACTAGTGTGTACGTGTGTGTGTGAGTGAGTGTGTGTGTGTGTGTGTGTGTGTGTGTGTGTGTGTGTGTGTGCAGATGTAGGTACACGTGTATGTGCATGCCTGTGTAGATCAGAGGACAGCCTAGGGTGTCTTTCTTTGGTGTTTGAGACAGGATCTCTGTGGCTAGGGGACCTGCCTATCTCCACCTTCTCTGTGCTGGGACTACAAGTATGTGCCACTGTACCCAATTTTTTACATGGATTCTGGGCATCAAACCAAGGTCCTCACATTTGCATGGCCTATATTCCCCCTGGGACTTCTGGGTTCCTGACGCAGCCTCTTAGAGTATAAAGTGACACTGACCTTCCTTGTCACCTGTGCCTCCCCCTTGTGGGCCCTGCTCTAGATTCCTCCCCACCAGCCTTGAAGCTCCCTTGTATCTCCCCCCACCCTGGCAGTGCAGGGCTGAGACTCCATCCTTACATTCTCTCTAAGCCCCAAGACTTGAGTGATCATGCAGCCCCTATTCCATCTCACAGGAGGAGGGACTGAGGCCTAAGGAGGGGCCCAGAGGGGCCCAGCATGTGGTGGCCCTGTGTTTGTCCATATGAGGCCAGTTTCTGACCAGAAGGTCAAAGAAGAGTCTCCCTTTCCTCACATCAGGGCTAGAGTTCCTTTCGGGGTGTACTTGAATAAACTTCAAACTGTATCCCATATAACACCAAGGATCACAACATAGAGAATGAAGAAGAATTCTTTCTCTCTTTCTCTTTCTCTCTCTCTCTCTCTCTCTCTCTCTCTCTCTCTCTCTCTCTCTCTCTCTCTCTCTCCCCCTCTCTGAAATCCCACTTTGTATTTTATAGCAACATATTTGCTTCTGTCTGTCCAGCGCTGGCCTCTGGTCTCACACACACTAAGCGCATGGTGTACCACCCATGTGTCACAGCCTTTTTCAGACATCACGATAGGATTTCAAATTGGATGACGGTTTGTGTTGCTAAGAAACAGCTGGTCTAGGCATAGCACAGTTTGGCAGAGAAAAAGACTGAGGCTAAAGAAGGGATGGAACCAGTGGTGGCATCTCATGCTTGTAATCGAAGCATTGGGGAGACTGAGGCAAGAGAATAGCCACAAGTTTAAAGCCATCCTGGGCAATGTAGTGAGTTCCAGTCTTTACTGGGCTACAAGGCGAGA
>CABHPR010126015.1:0-10623 GCA_902168415.1 Peromyscus melanophrys | reverse complement strand
GGGAGAGGGAGAGGGAGAGGGAGAGGGAGAGGGAGAGGGAGAGGGAGAGGGAGAGGGAGAGGGAGAGGGAGAGGGAGAGGGAGAGGGAGAGGGAGAGGGAGAGGGAGAGGGAGAGGGAGAGAGAGAGAGAGACTGCTCTGGCCAAAGAGGCCCCATGAAAGTTTCCCTGGCATCTATCTGAGCAGCAGGGAGCAAGGCCAGGAGAAAGGGAGAAAGGTGGGGTACTCACAATGCCTGTACCATACTGACCCAGCTCTGCCGCGTACTAAGCCTGGAATCTACAAAGCATCTATATTTTGGAATGATATAAGAATGAATGAGGCAAAGTGTGGGGTTAGGTGGTCCGGTGCCTGGTCCAGGCTTAGTGAGCAGGGGACTTATTCTTAGCACTTTTCTCTATCAGGTCAGATTTTAAGGGAGAAAGAAAAACAAAACAAAACAGAAAACTACCTTTTTTTCTAATATTCTTAAATGCTTTATTTTTTCCTAATTAAAAAGACATTAGTTGTTTATTTGTTTGTTTTTTCAAATTGATCTTTTAACAGGCAAGTAAAATGTGTGCCTATGTCTGGTATACCAAACATTTTGATCTGTGTAGACAGGAGGCCAAGGCTACATCAAACTGTCCTGCAGATGGCTGTCTGGTGTGGACACTTAAAAATCAGTTCTTTGAGTGATTCTCAAGTTTCCAGTACTATGCTGGGTCGCTTCGTCATCATCACGATGTAGAGCAGTCCTCTTGACCTTGTCCCTCCTGTGGACCTGCACTTTGTGTGCCCTCTGCGGCAGCTCCCTAGTCCTCCCCGACAGCCCCTGGGAACCACCACTGCACCCTCCCTTCCCGGAGTCCAGTTCCTTAGACTCCACCTACAAATACCTGTTTGCTTTGGGCTTCTTACACTTAACATAATGTACTCCACCATCCAGAGAAATGAAAGAATGCTGTTCCTTGTTGAGGACAGTTCTCACCTGGTCTTCATCCATTCACCTGGTAATAGACTCTCAGTAACTGTGAATGATACTGCAGTGAACATGGGCATGCAGCTCTCTCTAACACCAGACATGGTTGGTTTATTTTACTTTACTAGTTTACTATTTACTTTAGGGATTAAACCTAGGACTATATGCATGCTAGGCAAGCACCCTACCACTCAGCTAGATCCCCAACCCTATTTTCACCTTTTTTTTTTCTTTTTGAGACAAGGCTCTGTGTATTCCAGGCTCATTATGTAGCCAAAGAGGCTGTGAGTTCCTGATCTTCCTACCTCCATTTTCCATGTGCTGGGAAGACAGGCATGGGCCACCACATCCAGTTTATGTGGTAGTGGGGCTCTAACCCAGGATTTCATGAATGTTCTGGAATGAGTGTACTAACTGTACACTGTACAGTGTACCCAGGCCTATTTTTAGTTTTTGTGAGGTACTTCCATACTTTTTGGCTTACACTAATTCCCATTCCCACAGTGGGGTGCGAGGGTTCCTTTCCCACAGCCTCACCAGTGCATGCCGAGTGAGGCGATTGACCACTGTGTTCATTTGCTTTTCAAAATCTTCCTTCCATTATATCCTGGAGAGCGTCTGAGCGCTCCCAGCAACCCCAGGTCTGGCGCTAAGTACAACTGTAGGAGTTAAGCTGACGGTTATTGTTCTTCCTCTCACTCCGCTGCGGGTTCTACGTGTGTGTTGTCTCATCCTCCTGTTCTCCCACTGCCTGCCTGTGCTGCTGAGACAGTTCGGATGTTTACCCCTGAGGGACTTGAGTTGCAGAGAGTAGGTAGCATAGTCACAGGGCTCGTAAATGCCACTGAGGTTCAGTTCCAGGAAAACCTATTCCCATGCCCGTTCTCAACCGGTCAATCAATCAAGATGAAAGAGTAGCAGAAACATAAATATGAGCAAAGGGTTCGTGGAATGAGAGAGTAGTATGCTGATACGTGAGTGGAGAGATCAACTCAGGGATGGCAAGTGAGCCACTTAGTTGACGCAAAGCTTCTGATGGCCAGCTTCAGCCTCACGGGAAAAAGCTGAAGGCCAAGATGCCCTGGTGCTCTGCTCCAATCCTCTGCCCTGCCCCCTTAGAGGGCCACCAACTCTCAGAGAGCTGGTGCCTGTGACTACTTTCTGGGATGACACAAGGTAGGCACTGAGAGCTGGCAGCCCAGCTCTGACTCCATAGAACTGGGACCCAGCCCCAGGATGAAGCCTTCAAGGACCTCAGCTGCCCCCAAAGATAACTTTAGGATGGCTGGAGGCCCACAGCAAGTCCTATTTCACAGCATGTGTGTACTGTAGGCTTGCAGTTGTCAGCACCAAGCCCCAAGAGAGGAAGTTCTACCAGGCTTGCTGACCTGGGCAAACCGCAGGCCAGATGGGCCACCCTGAGCTCTACTTTGAGCAGCACAGTGCTTCCTGTCTGAAGAACTCACTATTAGTCAGCGGTCCTCAAAACAGATGAGGACTGGAAGGTAGAAACAGATTGAAAGCATAGGGCGCACGAATCTGGGGTGTTGGGGGTTCCTGACACCCCCAGAATAAAGTCTCCATCTCTTCATCTGGCCCTAATCTGTCACTTGTCCCCAGCTGCTGCCCCCAGGGAGTGCGGGCTGTAGTCAGGTTGCAGTAGTGGCCACAGTCTGCCTCGATGCAGGCTCCAGCTCCCTCCACGCCTCAGGCCACATTGTGTCCTGCTCTGTCACCTTTTCTTACCAGCCACACTGCTCTCTGAACCCCTCTTCTCACCCCCTGAGCCCCGGCAGATCTGTCTCTCCTCTCCTGTGCCTGACCCCATCTCCTTTGTCACAGCATGTACTGGGGGCTGCCAGAGAGCCTGAGTTTGATGGCCCGATCTACCACATCTCCTTGGTGGCATTTCCCACTCAGCGTTGTCCTTCAGCAAACCAGTGCAATAAAAAGTCCGGCCTCAGACAGACAGTACCTGCACTGAAGTGACAGGGCAGATATGACAGTGCAGGGAACCGGACAGGAATGTGCAAGCAAGGAGCAGGTAACATGTGACCCAGGCACAAAGCTCACAAGACTCTGCCCGCTCTCAAGGGTGAGCCTGCTCCTCGCTGATGAGAATGTAGGGAAGTTGTCCGTCTGTGCCATCTAGCTTCTCCTAGTTTCTTCCCCTCCTGGCCTCTTTCCCTTAGCCCTCCTGGCCACACCACTCTCCCATGATGTGACCAAGAGAAAGAAAAGGTCCCCTGGTCCTCTCTATGGCAGCATGTCAAAGGAGGTATCAGACGGGTTAGTCCTGTGTGTGTGGTGCTAAAGTCTCTAGTAGCTACATTCAAAAGTCAATGCAATTTCTTTTAGTAATAAATTTAGACTGGGCATGACGTCACAGGTTTGTAATCCCAGCACTTGAGATGTAGAGGCAGGAGGATCAGGACTTTGAAGTCAGCCGTATGTGATAGCTCATGGCTGTTGTCCCAGCGCTCTGGCAGTTGAGGTAGGAAGATAACCATGGGTTTGAGGCATGGTAAGCTCTAGGCTAGCCTGAGCTACATAGGAAGATTCTGTTTTAAAAGGAGTTCAAGGCCACCTTCAGTCAACCTGGACCACATGAGTCCTGTCTCAAAAAATAAAAAATGCCTAAACTATTCCAATTTGGGCATATAATAATATAAAGACTTCATTCCTATATCTTGAAAATGCAATATATATTTTACACTTGTGACATATTCTGGTTGGACTAGCCATATTTTAAATGCTTAGTCCCACATGTGACTGGTGGCTGCTGCATTAGATAATATGGCTCTAGCAGGCATGTCCAAGCTATAGCCCAGAGGCCACTATAACCTAGGACAGTGGTGAATGCAACCCAACACAAAACCCCGAGTCTTAACTGTACCACATTCTAGCTGCGCGATGCCCATTCTTAGAGTATGTTTGCTCACATGTGAAGAAGCAGAGGACTCCCCACCCCCTACTCTCTTCAGGTACCAAGGAGGTAGGACAAGTCCACACATCTGAGGTTCAGCATCTCCTAGCATCTCACTCAGTTCTGCTAGCCCGTAATTCACTGCCGGATTCCAAACTATCTCAGTCTGAGGGCTGCCCCTGGTGTGACAACACCTCCTCTTGCCGTTCTTCTTCTTCCGAGAGCTTGGCACCGGCCACAGCACTGTTGGGAACCGTCTCCAGTTCTTTCAATGGAGATTTATCAGATGTGATTTTGCATCGGGCCCCTGTAATGAACACCACGGTTCAAACAGAACAAGATAAATGCAAAGCGTGCTTACACAGAACCCTGTCCAGCAGGGGACAACACAATCCCAGAACAAGTTTTGACTCAGACCTAAGTGTTTGTAAAACAGATATTTATTTCATTTCTATAAAAAGCAATTTAATTTCTGTTCTGAGTTCCCAGTCTCCCAGATCATTCGGAAAGTCAACCTTACTCCTTCTCAGGGCTCCCCCACCAAGGTACAGCAAATCCTGAGAGCTTACACTGTGACCACTCACCACAGAGGCCCCCAGCTCTACCCACAAGGACCTGGTCACTATGGCAATACCCGCCTGCCACCTTGGCCCGTATGGTTCCCCTTGGCATGCTTGGAACAGAAGCATCCTGGTGTGTCAGGAGTCTGGGAAGCCTGCTTCTCTGAGCCAGGTCTCTGAGGTACATGGCTCCCTGCTACTTACAGAAGCTAAAGGCTGCTTGTTGCCTGCCTCACACTCATTTCCTGCGCGGTCTCATTTCTGGTCTTCATCACGGAGAGAATGGCAAAACCCATTAGTGCTTTCGGCCCTGCCACACCCCTCCCCCCAAACCCAGGCCAGGAAACCCAAGCTGTGCCCAGCTAAAACGTCAGAAGATGGAAAGGCAACGCCCCTGGGAGAGGGCACGCTTAGATTAATATCTGAGTGAATTGCCTGCCGGGATAGGTCAGGCTCTGGCAGCCAGTGCAGGGCAAGAAGGGGAGCTCGGACAAGTGGTCTGTGATAGTAGTGGCCCGTGGAGTTCTGAAATGGGAGAAGCAAGCATAAGGCTCTCTTGAAAGAGATGGGAAACCGGGGCACAGTGGCTCATGCCTAAGATCTTAGCTCTCAGGAGCAGTGACGAGACGATCATTGGCCACATTTTGAGGCCAGCCTGGTATACACAGTGAATTCCAAGCCAGTCAGAGTTACATGGTAAGGCTGTGCTGGCTAGTCTTATGTCAACTTGACATAAGCTAGAGTTATCTGAAAGGAGGGAACCTCAACTGAGAAAATGCCTCCATAAAATCCAGCTGTCAGGCATTTTCTTAATTAGTGATTGATGGGAGGGGCCCAGCCCATTGTGGGTATTTCTACCCCTGAGCGGGTCTCCTGGGTTCTATAAGAAAGCAGGCTGAGCAAACCAGTGGAAGTAAGTCAGTAAGCAGCACCCCCTCCATAGCCTCTGCATCAGCTCCTGCCCCAGGATCCTGCCCTGTTTGAGTCCCTGTCCTGACTTCCTTCAATGATGAATGGTGCTGTGGAAGTGTAAGCTTTCTGGTCATGGTGTTTCATCACAGCAATAGAAACCCTAACTAAGATAAAGACTCTTTCTCAAAAAGAAAAAAAAATTAGATAAGTGCATTGAGAAAGAGGTGTCCATCTCTCTACACCCACAAAGTTAGTTCCAGAGAACTGGCTTCTCCTTACACTGGGCCAAAGTCTTCTCCAGCCATGTTGCTGGCTGCTGACTCTGACCTCAGGCTGCACAGAAAAATGTAATGACATCAGACCACAGGTACCATAGGGTGCTTTTCCTGTTAGATGATGAGAGTGGCAAAGATGTTAAGGGTGATGGTGACATTGATGATTGATGAGAGTGGTGATGGTGTTGGGTCCGGGGTCACGCAACAATGGGGGACAGACCACCAAAGTCTATTAAATCAGAAGCAAACTTTATTTAAAACAAAATCACCGAGGGGCACAGAAGCTTACCAGTTCACTGGGACCACAGTCAGAGTCGAGACTCTGAAGCTATGGCAAAGGGGCGGGTTTCAAGCCCCTTTTTATAGCAAAGGTAAATATCGGACGTGGGATGCATGCTAGGAGTCACGTAGAAACAACTATTAAAAGTTAACTTCGGTCCAGGCAGTTGTTGGCTATAAGGCACACGGGAGTTATCATTAAAAGTTAACCCCTGGCTGTTGACAGAGGAGCTGGCTGGAAAGCAGAGAGCCATTGTTAGTTAGAAGTTAAACTTTAGGGTTGGAGAGATGGCTCAGTGGTTAAGAGCACTGACTGCTCTTCCAGAGGTCCTGAGTTCAATTCCCAGCAACCATATGGTGGCTCACAACCATCTGTAATAAGATCTGGTGCCCTCTTCTGGCCTGCAGACAAACATGCAGGCAGAACACTGTATACATAATAAATAAATAAATCTTAAAAAAAATTAAATTTAAAAAAAAAAAGAAGTTAAACTTTAGAGTTGATGACTGTCAGCTTTTATTTTATCTTATCTTAGGTTTACCATTTTATATTTCTATATTCCTGGACCCTTCAATGGAATAGATAACCTTGATGGTATGTTCCAATTTAATTTCCTGTTGCTGGAATAAACCCCTCAAACAAAAGCAACTTGGAAAGGAAAGGGTTTATTTTATCTCATGGGTTACAGTCTATCCTTGAGGGAAGTCAGAGCAGAAACTCAGGGAGGGCAGTTCCAATAGGGGAAGTTCTTGAAGCAGATCTCATTGAGGAACACTACTCCTGGGGCTCATGATCAACTACGTTCTTATTGCAGCCCAGGCCCACTTGCCTAAGGATAATCCCACCCACCATGGGCTGGTCCCTCCTACATCAATTGGCAGTCAAGAAAATGACCCACACACATGCCCACAGGCCAATCAGATAAAGACATTTCTTCAGTTGAGGCTTTTAGGTGTGTCAAGTTGATAAACAAGATTAGTCATCACATAGCGTCAGTGACATTGATAATGATGTCAACAAGGGAGATGTTATTGGTGACTGCAGTGGTGATAAGACTGTGAGCTGAGATGTCCCTTTTGGTGGCATTAGTCATTTGGTGATAGAGATGCGGTTGATGACGGTGACACCAATGGAGATGATCATAGTAAAGACAAGGTGATGATATTATAATCACAACATTGGCAGTGATTCTGAAGGCACAGGCAACCACAATAAAGACAGAGATATTCTGGGGTATAGACCGAGTCGGTGATGATCGTATTATGATAGCATCATCATGAACAAATTGGCCACGGAACTGGCTGTGAAGAGGATGCTGAAATGCATAGGATTATCAGGACTGATGATAGTCCTGGCCATGGTAATAACTGTCACCGGCACCATGTTTAATTTGGCATGTTAAGGTGACATGTTACAGTTTAACCACAAGACTGTCATTCAGTCTTTCAAGTCTTCCTGTTGAGTACCTAGAGGGTCAAGAACCAACGGAGTAGTGGTAGCCTGTGCTCCTGGTGAGGCACAAGAACTCCTCACTATCCCCCTGCCCTCCCTGAACAGGGTCTCTTGCATCCAGCTGACTGGACCTGGCTGTGTGTCTTTCCAGGGTGAGGAGCTCTCCTCTCAGCATGAGCCCTTAAAGAAAGAGGCTGGATTGGCCCAGATTGCCCCAGACTTGACTGTGGTCCAGTTTATCAAAGGTAAGTGAGCCCAGGGGAATATGGAGGGGAGAAATCAGATGTGCCTTTGAGATTATAATGAACACAGCCCCTTAAAGCTCTTCTTTATTAAATAATCTGCATCTATGGGCCTCTCATGAGCCCAGACACTTCCAGTAAGGGTGGTCATGTACCCCTCTCTGCCAGGAACATCTCTTCTTACTGATGTCCATCACAGTCTTTCTTCTCCCTCCAGGTCATGTTCCAGAGCCCTTCTGTTCTCTAGATATGCCTGGCTCCCGCCAGGAATGAGGTTACACGCCTCCATCCTCTGGGCTCTTTGCATCCTTGGGGCTTCTGTCTCAGTTCTGGCCTGTCTTTGCCCATCACCCACTTTCCTCTAAGCCTGTAAGCAGGAAGCCTTGAACAAATGCTCATTCAGTCTCCAGGCTGCAGCATGAATAGAAAGCTGGGGACCTGATTTCTTGGTTCTTTCTCCTTGCTTCCCTGTGGGCCTTGGTTTCCCAGGACAATTTCCCAGTACAGTAAGAAATAGACTCACTGACAGAAACTTCATGCTCCCTTAATCCTGACACAAGAAAATCAATCAGTCAGGTACCAGAGCCCACAGTGGGACCAGGCAGCATTCTCTAAAGAACTCAATCCTGTGGACATTGAAAGCCTGCTGTGTGCCAGGCAAGTCAAAAGGCCCTGATGTAAAGCCTGCCAGACACTGGTCAGTGTGCAGTCTTGTGAAGTTCTTCTCTGCTCTAACCTGAGTTTCCTCACGTAGAGATTGGGTTGGTGATGTTTATTTTGCCTTTCTCAAGGATTGGTGAAACTGTCAAGTAGTGGGGGCATGGATAGCCCTGTCTACTGTTTGGAAACTGCCTATGTAAAGTGTGCTCTGTCCTAGGAACACATCTACCTTGCTGTTCTTATCCATGCCTGAAGAGAAAGTGGATCTACTGTGGTTTAGGAAGGTGTTCTCCAAAGTGATCCTTCACCCTTCACCAAAGATGTTTGGAGCAGGAAAGACCTGGATCCAATTCTTGGCCAGTTTTCTAAGATTTGATGTTGGGTTATCTGGAGAAGGGAATATTGGAATTCCATGGGGTTGGGCTTAGAGGCAGTGACCTGCACTGCACTGTTGATCTCGGTCACCCCTGACTGCTGGAAGGCCTCAGCACACTATACCATGGAAGAAGATGTTGATCACTGCTCTGCTTTCCACCCAGAGAGCAGCTGGGGCTGGTTGTACAAGTGAAACCCTAAAACTGGTCTGGGCCAGTTCATCTCTGGACCGTTCAGCTTCTAGAGGAGCCATATAGGACCTGGAGACAGGGCTATCTGTAGGCCCTGTGGCTGGTTAGCCAACTTGGCCACTGGACAGCAAAGCTCTACCAGGGCCATTCTGACTCCAAGGCATCTACCACCATGGGAGAGGGAGAAGGAGAAGAAACTCTTGGAGAAGATAATCCCTGGCTAGGGAAGTTACCTGATGGGGGAGACACAGTCTCTTACAGCCTGCAAATGGAGGGGGAAGGTGTCTGAAGGAAGAGACCTGGCCAGGATGCTAGAGAAGGGCCTCATCTGATGGGAGCGACATGGTCCAGGAGTTAGGAGAGGCCTTTGACCTGAGGCAGGAGACAGCTCTAAACTGAGGGCACACTGGTTCTGTTTAAGGCCAGTACCTGGCTTCTGAGCTGGGCAAGGCTGGTGAGGGAGACAGACAGTCACTGACTTGAGGGAGGTCCTGGCATGTCTGCTGTGGAGACCTTGTGCTGAGTGAGGGAAGCCCTGTCTTAAGAGAAAGCTGAGCCTCTGAGCAGGAGACAGTCTCTGGAATTCCCCTTCAGGTAGCTAAGGGAAAGGCATGGCCCTGCCCTCCAGGAATTTTCCATCCTTTGTGGCGAAGGCTGTTGCTGCTGAGGAGAGATGGGGGATGGGCTTACAGCCCACAGTGTTGATGAACACAGCAGAATGAGCAGAATGGAGGAGCCCTCTGGAGCCAGGCTGCCAGAAAGAACCGGAACAGAGTGGGAGGGCCAGAAGGGAGAGCGGTTCTGTGGTAGAAGTGAAGAGAGCCAGAGGTACCCTGGCCTCTCTGGACAAACCTGAGTGTGTCCCTGCCTCTCTCTGGGGCCCACCCTGTAGCGAAGGTCACGTGATAGAAACATCTCTCAGTTTGTATGGAACTTCAGATGCCCGGGACAGCTCATGCAGGGAGGGAGGAGCAGAGGAGGAGAAAGGGAAATTGAGAGGCTGGAGAGACGGAGGGAAGGAGCTGCAGTAGCTTCCTGGACAGAAGTCTAGGGCCACCTACCCCATTCCAGATGCTAACTCACTGCACGGGTGACAAGAGACGATAAGAAGGATGCATCCTCAGTGCTATCCCCTCTCACCCCACCTGGGCTGACTTCATTTTCTGGCTCTGGAGGACACAGGCCCAGGCCATGAGGACAGGGACCAGGCCACTTTGACTATGCTCTGAGGACAGATAGACCATGCCTCCTATAACTCAGGGACAACGGCTCTGGTCTGACAGGAATAGAAGACCCTCTCACATGACTTCCATGGTTTTTTCTGTCTGTACCAGCACACCCTGGTTTCTCTTCCCCTCTTCCCTACACCTTATGTCTAACAGTGGAGAACCCCATGAGTCAGAACAGAAAGTGTCCTTGGACATTCCTGAGCACCCCTACTCACCAGGACACCGAACCCAGGAGGAAAGGGACTTGCCTGCCATTCTGAACTCAAAGGTTTAGCACTTTCAGGCAGGGTGGCGTGAATGAGGCACCGAGGCAGGATCCCCCATGCCAGAACAACATAACCACAGCCTGTCTCCAGGCTGGTGTCCTGGCCACATCCCTACTGGGAATACCTCTCCAAGTCCCCTGATTCTCTGCATCCTAACTCTGTCCTACATCCAGGAAGCCTCCTGGCCCAAGGCTGCCCAGGACTCATTTTCTCTGGAGACCTGAGATTCTGTCCCAGGCATTTGGACATTTGATCTGGTCCTCATTCATTAACCAGTATTTACAAAATGCCTAGC
>CABHPR010126014.1:0-12515 GCA_902168415.1 Peromyscus melanophrys | reverse complement strand
AGGCTGGGACAGGATGCTGGTTACAGAACCAGGAGATGCGCATGGAGCTGAGGATGTCCTGGCCACAGCCCAGTGGGTCTTACTGACTGGAAGATGCACCATGGGGTCCAGGGTGACTCCAGGGAATTGGGGGACAGAATGGGAATGCTGCTGCTGGAGTGAAGAGAGTGGCTTAGGGGTGAGGAGGGAAACCGAGTCACCACAGTGCAAAGGCTCAGAGGCCTACAGGTGTCTGAAACTAAGCCAAGGTTTGGGGGTTTTTGAAACAGGGTCTCAAACCCCGACCCTCCTGATTCAGCTGCTGCAGCACTGAGATGTTGGGCGTGGTCCTCCACAACCAGTTGAAAACACCCCCCCCCTTTTTTTTTTATCAGTTACCCTATTTCTCTGAATCTGGGCTGCAGCTGCATGTCCCTGGTGTCTCCTAAGTCCTCGCTGCATTCATAAGAACAAAATATAGACCAAACTCATAAATATAGCCCCCACCATCCTCTTACCCCATAATTCTCTTAGCACAAGTGCAAATATTTGTGGTGTGTGTGCCATCCTTGGGGCAAAAGGTGCCTAACCACACATTTGAGACAGAGAACAGGGTCTCAGGTCCTGTGGCCACTGCCCAGACAATCATGAGAGCTAAGGGACAGAACCAAGAGACAAGACAGCCTGGGGGAAGTGGGCCATTGGAAGTAACCAGAGGCAAGGGTGACTTGGGGTCTCCTGTGTGCGGCTTCAAGTTTACCAAGCCCCCTTGTAAAGATACTGTCTACCCAAAGTGCACCCACAAGAGCTCTCTAGGTTTCATACCTGTTTTTCAGGTGGTACTGTTGGTATATGGGGGGCTTTTAATTGCAGCATCTTATACACACACACACACACACACACACTTGAACAAACAGTACAGAAAACTGCCCATGGTGTGTGTGCAGGCCAGAGTGTCTGAACAGAGACCACATTTAGGGATGTCTTAAGTTCACCAAGGCCCCTGGAGCCTTCTTCCTTACAACTCCTACAAGTGGCCGCCAACCTGCCTTCCACAGGAGAATTCTCCATGCACAGAGCCCCCAGGCATGGAACTAATTCAGGGTGTGTTGTGGGCTCACCGGGACAGGGCTCTGCATTTGCACTGTTCTGCTGCAGGGGTGTATACAGCCTAGGCAAAGACCACCCAGACAGTGTCGCGGCACACATCGTCTTCTTCTGTCTTGTTTGTTTGTTTGTTTGTTTGTTTGTTTGTTTGTTTTGGACAGGGTCTCTGTAGCTCAGGCTGGCTTGCAACTCACTATGTAGCTGAGGCTGACCTTTGAGCCTCTGATCCTCTAGCCTGCACCTCCTGAGTGCTGGGACCAACTGAGCCATGTGTGAAACCCCTATGCCCGTCCTTTATGAGTCTCCTGGTGCACAGTATGTGTGTGTGCCTGCACTTTTATGTGCTTATTTGTACAAAACCCTGGGCCTTCTGTGTGCAGGCAGCATTGGGTATTAAGACTCCCAATATCCATAGCCCAGAGTAGCATCAGGCCATCAATCTGTGGCAGGCTGAGGCAGAGGCATTGCTGCAAGTTTGAGGCCAGCTGGAGCTACAGAGTGAGTTCCAGATTAGACGGTGGTGCGGTCAGTTCCCCGCCTTGTTGTTCTCGCTTCTATTTAAAGCAAGTTTAGGCTAGGAGTGGCATGGTACCCTCAGGAGACTTGTCTACAGTGGCTGTTAACAGCTATGGAGGCTGGCTGCATCTCATGCACAGAGGTGCTGCAAACATCCCCCAATGTGCAAGATAGCTATGCCCCTCTGCCAAGAAGAGACCAGGGTGAACCCCGACTCCAAGGGCTTAGCATACTGATCCACACAGGAGATTCAATAGGGCTGGCAGCGTCAACCCCAGACTTACGCCCAAGGGGCTTAAAGAAACAGATGCACGGTTTACAGAATCAAAGGAAGACTGATAAAGCCTCATGGCAGCAGCTACTGGGACCAGAACAAATGGAGTAGGAAGATGGAGCCTGCTCTGGGCATTTAAGCTTCAGTAGGAGGGAAGGGCAGGTGAGGAGAGGGAACAGAGTGAGCAAGCCACAGGTGTGATGTCAGAGGCGACTCGGCTGCCTGGGAACAAGCAGCTTCCTGGGAAACAACATGGGGTGGCTTTGAAGGATGGCAGGAGCTTTCTACCCAGACAACCAGCAAACAGGGACAACTGGCCAGAGGAGACTGGATGCTAAGGGGACAGGAAGAACTGTTCAGGGCAGTCAGGACAAGACAGCAACTGGACAGCAAGAGGGTAGGGGCAGGACGGAGCAGAAGCCTTCTCCTACTCCATAAAGAGGTTGCCCCAGCTTCTCAGGGCTTCCCAAGGCCCTGGGAAGGGGCTGGTTTCCAGGGGAGACTCCTCATGCATCCCCCGTGAAACACAAGAGCAGGGGGGTGATTCTCAGCAGCAGAGTGACACTGGCACTGTGTGTCTCCAAATGCCAGGTAGCACATGGAGAATTCATGTGACTTCCTAGAGGTCCCAATGCTTAGAATGATGGCCTGGTCCAGGTGGGGTCAGCGGGGCAACTCTGGGCAGGAAGCTGCAGAGATTTTTATGGTTAAATATGGTAAATAAGAGCAGAGGTCAAAGGTTGTGACTGTTTCTAGACTCCTGGAGTATGGTGCTGGAGTGGATTGTAAACTCACATTGCCTGTCAGACCCTGAAGTTCTTTCCACGGCCCAGTGGGATTACCAGGTGGGGTCCTGATTCACCAACAGTGGTAGAAACTGGCCACCCAGCACCCCAGCAGGTAGGGTCCCTGCAGACTGCCTGGCACAGTACCTCACTGAGCCAGCCTGGCTCTCCTGGCTCCCTGGGGCAGGGCCAGGCCTCCTGGGTGTTCTGGGAGCTCGTTATCCCGTCAGCCCTGGAACCGCACCTGCTCTCCTGGTCTCCTGTGATCTCAATTAATCCGTCCTGCCCTGATTAATTAGCAGGGTTAATTATGACGGCTGCTGCCGCTGATGCCTAAGAGAGAAAGCACGTCCAAGTGGTGGAGTAGATACTCAGCCTGGGCAAGGCAGGTCTCTCCCTGCTGACATCCTCTCATGCACACATACAGACAGCCCTGCTTTTCCAAGAACCTAGCCCAACAGTCTCGGATGTCATTCACATGGGGACTTCCAAGAGCTGAGCCTAGAAGTCCTTTGAGGCATTGCCCGAGGCAAGGGGATAGGCCTGAGACTCTGGGTTGAGCTCCTCTGGCCTGGACTGTTAAGTAATACCTTAGGCCTCATCTCTGCACATCTCTAGGACACTAGAAAAAAGGAGCCCAGGACCCCATGCTCCCAGGGAGCTCTCAGCCCACACTTGCCCACCTGATGTCTCATTCCTGCCTTTGCCTCTAAACCCAAGGACCACTGTGGCCTGGGAGACAAGCTACCACAAAGGGTTCAAGGCCAAAGGCGAGTTGCTATGGTCAAGACATGCCTGCCTTGTCTTCATATGGAAACTACCCCAGGGACCCCAAGAGGCCCCATCCTGAGTCTTTCTGTGCATCAGATGCCGGCTAGGTGTGGCCCAGGCCTTACCAGCCTCTCCCAGCGGCTGAGCCTGCAGACCCTCCCAAAGCCATCTCTCTTCCTACTCCCCATGTCCGCCTACTCCTCTGAGTTCTATGCCTTCCTCGCCAGCCCAGGAGTTACCTAACTAGTACCTGGCTTGACTGACCTCATCCTCATCCAAGCTGGACCACCCCACCCCATGCCCTCGTACCTCCTCCGGGCACCCATCCATTATCCTCTTGGCCAAACCCATGATCCATTACACCGCGCCGCGCCTGGCAAAATGTATCATTACCTGCACCCTCGGCACTTCCCAGATCAATCCACTTCTTAAATGTAGTAATAGAGGAGAGGATTAGGTACTAGAAAACTCATTATGAAAATGGCGTACTCAAATTCTTTAAAGGTGATATTTCATAAAATAGACCCGGCCTGCCGCGTGCCTCAATCATTCTTTTTAATAGCTCAGTAGCAGCCAGAAAATAAAGTATTCATGAAGATTGAAGAAGATGAACCCATGAACTTCAATTTAATTGGTGCAAATTAAAACGATCCATCTTTCCGCGCTGTCCGTCTATCTCCAATCAGCCCCACGCTGCACGTCCGGCGCCCTGATTACAATTATCTTTTAATAGGAAAACTTGTCAGTTTTTGTGTGATTTACAGAAGCTTGAGCAAGCTCATAGGTATCAGATAGGGCCTGGGTGTGTGAGTCTCCTCTGGGCTCCCTGGCTCTGGGGAAACTGGATGGAGTGGGGGAGGGGCTGGGTGGACCTGGGGCATCCCTAAGTGTGTGATGTGGTGTGCCTCCTCATCAGGCCCTGCCTCTTCCAGGATCACAGCAGGTAGACAAGGAGCAGTGGTGACCACCATGCCTCTGGAGGCCAGGACATGTGCTCTGCCTCTCTCCTCACTGTCCCTCCTAGAAGACCCTGGGGGGCAGACACGTGAGCTCCTGGGATGAAAAGCCTGTGCTATGGTGGGAGGGTGGAAAAGAAGGCATGCGGGTGTCTGGTGAGTCCCCAAGGATGAGGACGATATGGGGTGCTGGTCCTCAGAAACAGTCCTACAAGGCCCAAGGAAGGTAGCTGGCAGTGACATCAGAGACTGCATCCTAGAGGTGCTCAAAAGAGAATGGTGATCGTCTGGTCCACACAGGCACTACGCAGTTCACCTTGGCCACAACTGGCTGCCCATCTGTCCATCCATTCATTCATCTGTCCAACCAGTAAAGAGTCACTGAGCTCCTGCTAAACATCCAGTGTTGAACAGCGAGCACCACACTAAGTCGGCCAAGTGGCCATGGCAGAAATGCCATCCTAAACCATGGCACCTACATAGGGCTGGTTTGCCTGCTAGCTACTACCCTCTCAAAATTATAAATGAATTATTATTATTATCATCATCATCATTAGTTATTGGTTTTTGAGACAGGGTCTCTCTACATAGCCCTGGCTGTTCCTGGAACCCACTATGTAGACCAGGCTGGCTGTGAACTCACAGAGATCCTCCTGCCTCTGCCTCCTGAGTGCTGGGATTAAAGATTCACCTAAATGAATTCCTTTTTCAAGGGGATTTTTAAAATTTATTTTATGCGCATAGGTGTTTTGTCTACATGTATGTCTATGCCTCATGTGTGTGTCCGGTGTCTTCAGAGGCCAAAAGAGAACATCTGAAACTGGAGGTATAAACAGTTATGACTCACCATGTGGGAGCTGGGAACTGAATCTTGGTCCTCTGGAAGCCATCTCTCCAGCCTCTTAAATAAATTCTTTTTTTTTTTCTTTCTGTTTTTTTTTTTTTTCGAGACAGGGTTTCTCTGTGTAGCTTTGGAGCCTGTCCTGGATCTCGCTCTGTAGACCAGGCTGGCCTTGAACTCACAGAGATCCACCTGGCTCTGCCTCCTGAGTGCTGGGATTAAAGGCAGGTGCCACCACTGCCCGGCTTAAATAAATTCTTAATTTCACAAGTGATCAGTGAACGTGTTCTCACTATGAAAATGTGAACAACCCAGATGAAGTGTCTGGGCCACTCTGCTCCACAGCCTGCTTCCTGCCTTTCCAGCTTCCCCTCCATTCAGATGTGGAGATGTTTTGGGCTTTGTTCCTTAATTCTCAATGGCCACACACTGTCTGTACCTGCCTGACATTTGCTTTCTCAGCACCTACTATGCCTGGCATCCCAGGCAACACAGGCCCTGTGGGCTTGGCAGGTAGTGAACTGGAGCCAGTGGGGTGGTCTCAGAACATCACCTGGAGGGTGAAAGCAAGAGCTCCACGGCTCCAGGAAGCCTCCAGCCTCAAACATGGCTAAAGCAGGGAGGGCCGAGTGTGGGCTCCAAGCGATGGCTTGCTGTTTGCCGCATGGGCGGACCCTGCAGGTGTGCAGCAACAGTGCTGCAACCCGCATCGTTAAGAACTGCTCTGCCTGAGTGTCCCCGCCAAAACCATCAGGGGCCTCTCCCCTGCCCTGACTCCTCAGGACGGGGCCTGGGCAGCCCATCCTGCAGCCACCACCACCCGCGTCCAAGGACTTTAGCATGCACACCCCTTCCATCCCTCACACATACTTGATACAATAGCTACGGTTCTTTGCTGAAGGGGCAAATCGCCCATCCATAGGAGGCTCAACCTTGACCAAGTAGGGTCTGGAAATGGCTCCCAGGAACTGTCTCAATAAGAAACAAGAATGAGCAGGGTGTGCTTGTGCATGTGTTGGATTCCAGTACTCAAGAGGCAGAGGCAAGCAGATCTCTGAGTTTGAGACCAACCTGGTCTACAGAACGAGTTCCAGGACAGCCAGAGCTAAACAGAGAAACCCGGTTTCAAAAAAAGAAAAACAAAAAGGCTCCTCCATTATGATACCCACGAAGGCAGTCACTCAGAAAGCCCTCAGGGGAATGAGGCTCACAGACAGACTGGAGGAAAGCATGCCTGATGGTCCAGTCTGGCCGCTGCTTCACTCACAGACACCCCGACTCTCGGGGAACCTCCTGTGGAGGCTACGCCATCACTCAGAGCCCAAGCAGTGCTGGTGTCCCTCCATCTGTGGCCTCTAACATCACAGTGGAGACACAGAAAGCGTTTGATTGGGGGATGCACACAAGGCCTCCCATGCCCTTCCGTTTCCAAGTCCTTAACCTGAGTTCATTGGGAACTTCAGCCTAATTGCAATGCAGGCTGGGAAATGCACGTGAGCATAGAAATCCCTGCCACTCTGTATTTGTGAATGCACCACTGAGGCGTAGAAAGCTCAAGTAATTTGCTAGTGACAGTGTGCACTCCTTATTTGCACATGTGGGTGCAAGTGAAGGTTCATATGTACATTTAGAGCTATTGCTGGGCATGGCAATAGGCCCTACATCCACAGTGTCTGTGCCAGGGATGCCTGCCCCCTTGCTGGTGAAGGGTCCTGGAGAGCCCCAGAGAGTCGCCTGAGGGCATGGAAAGCCTCGCCCCTCTGCTGTCAACTCCAGCATGAGGGCCTCAACTGCTCATGGGGATGCACAGCCCATACCGACAGTCTGGGCAGGGCTCCATGATGGTGCCAACCCCAACCACTCCCCCACAGGGCTCTGAAGCTAGCTTTTTCTAAAGCTGAGAACTGTGACACCCAGGGTGCGCAAAGGCTGTCACACACTCCCACACACATACACAGAGACGTGTGTGTGTGTGTGTGCGTGCGTGTGCGTGTGCGTGTGCGTGTGCGTGTGCGTGTGTGTGTGTGTGTGTGTGTGTGTGAGGGATGTTCCAGAGAAGTCTGGATTAGTCATGAAAACGGCAGTATGATGGGCTAGCTGCATGCCGGCAATGCAAACTGCCATAAAAATAAATGACAAACTGCATTTCAAAAGTGTCAGGATCGGGGACTGGAGAGATGGCTCGGCACTCAGGAGCACTTGTAGCTCTCCAAGGGGACTTGGAGTTCAGTTCTCAGCATCTATGTTGGGTAGCTCACAATCCCTATAACTTTGGCTCTAGGACATCCAACACCTACACACATACATGCAACAAAGATAAAGTTTATCTCTTTTTAATAGTGATACAGGAAGATGCCTATTATGGTATGATGGAAAGTGTCCCCCTCAGAGGCTCCTGTGGTGGGACAATTGGTCCCCAGTTGGTGATGCTGGTTTGGGAGTTAGTGAAAACGTTGGCCCCACTTCCAGCCAATCGGTCTGCTTCCTTATGCAGGGGCAATGCGCTCCGCTGCTAGCACGCTTACCACCACACCCTCCCTGCAGGGATGGGCTCTGTCCCCTGAAACAGTGGCCTGGGATAAATTCTTCCTCCCTTAAGTGGCTTCTTGTCAGGCATTTGATGACAGCAATCAGAGGAGTGACTAGTTAGTCCCCCAGAGAGGTGACATGTCTCTGGGCTTCAGTGTAGCTGTGTCAACAATTACTAGTTAGCCTTGGACACATGGCTCATCTTTTCCAAAACTCAATCCGCAGGCAACAGGAGAAAATCCCTGGACAAATCCTTGCAGCTCCCCTCAGATCTGTTGTCTGGCACCTTCTGGATTCAGAATCGTAGATGTGCTTAGATACCCACACAGTCATACATACCTACCTGACTCACACACATGCACACAGGTGCACAGTTATCTGGTGGCTTTGGTTAACTCCAGTTGTTAATATGGATTCTCTTCCCTAATAATGTGTTTCTACTTGCCTGGTCTTAAAGGATCCCCAGCCATCCACTCCTACCCCTTGCTCAGCAAACTGTACCCCAGGAACATCACTGTCCTGTTCTGTCCCTGTCCTTGTCCATCCTGCTTGGGCCATTCTGATATGCCTCCCCAGGTGGGAACCTAGGGGATCAGAGGCTGGGCCCCTGACACCTTCTCACCCCTCAGTCTCAGGCTCCATCTTATTGGTGGCGATGGGTTGAGATACTCTTGAAGGAGATCTGTGGTGGGCAGAGGAAGCCCCAAGTGAATGTGAAAGGAGTGGAGGAAGCCCTGAGTGAGTGTGTAAGGAGTAGAGGAAGCCTGGGTGAGTGTGTAAGGAGCAGAGGAAGCTGTGAGTGTGTAAGAAGTGAAGGAAGCCCTGATTGAGTGTGTAAGGAGTGGAGAAAGTCTGACTGAGTGTGTAAGGAGTGGAGGAAACCTAAGTGAACATGTAAAAAGTGGAGAAAACTCTGGGTGAGTGTGTAAGGAGCAGAGAAAGCCTGGGTGAGTGTGTAAGGAGTGAAGGAAGCCCTGAGTGAGTGTGTGCTGTGGAATAATGCTTTTGTACACTGGTTTAATAAAACCCTGATGGGCCAGTAGCCAGGCAGGAAGTATAGGTGGGATAAGCAGACAAGGAGAATGCTGGGAAGAGGAAGGCTGAGAGAGGAGATGCCAGCCTGCTGTCCAGGGAGCAGCATGTAATGGCACACAGGTAAAGCCACAGAACATGTGGTGACATATAGATGAACAGAAATGGACTGAGTTTAAGTGTAAGAGCTAGTCAGTAGTTAGCCTGAGCTAATGGATGAGCAGTTTTAATTAATATAAGCCTCTGTGTGTTTACTTGGGTCTGAGCGGCTGCAGGACCAGTGGGTGAGAGAGATTTGTCCTGACTGTGGCCAGGTGGGACACGGGAAAACTCCAGCTACAAGTGTGTAAGGAAGGAGTGGAGAAAGCCTGAGTGTGTAAGGAGTGGAGGAAGCCCTGAATGAGTGTGTGCTATTGACAAGAACCAAAGCCTCAAACTCACGGGGTGACCAACCCTTCCCCATGTGAGGCTCAGAGGCATGGTAAAGCCTTCCTCTTGTCCAAGTAAGAGTGTTCACAAGCTATTGACCAGTGTGTGCAAACACTAGCAACTGTAGCTTCCCCTTCAGGTGTGACTGTAACCTGAGACTGCCCCCCTCCAGAGGCCTCCTGCCCCTAGCCCAGAGACTGCTCGCTGCTCCTTCTCCCACTGGACTTAAACGTGCTGAGGTTCCTGGTTGTTGCTCAGTTGATGCTGCTCCATCAGAGGGGTCAGGTCCTGTCCGGCCCCAGCTTTTCAGTATGTGTTGTCTGTCTTCTCTTTAGTCCCTCATTGCCCCCTCAGGTCTTCAGCACTAAGCTGTGCATGACGTGGCAGAGACTCGGAAGAGCAGTGGTCACTGTGTGCTCACCCTGAGGTGCAGCAGGCCTCCTCAGTGCGCTTGCCCATGGTCAACACTGAGCCGAGGCAGGGACCTCCTCCATGAGTGTGTGGGGACAGTTAGAACCTTTAGAAGGGGGGAAACTTCCTAGAGGGAACTCACCCCTCTGTAGCTAAATATGGGGTACTTGGATCTATGGGCTATGGGGCCCGAGGTGATGCTGATATTGAGGGTACCAAAGAGTCCTCATGAGCTCCCAGGCAGTAGAGCATGGGGTGTCAGGTAAAAAATGAAACCCTGGGGTTTGAGGAGACGGCTCAACCCATTCAGTCCTTGCCACACAAGCATGAGGGCCTGAGTTCATTTCCCAGGATCTACACAATGGTAGGTTTGGTGACATACATCTGTAATTTCAGTGCTGGGGAGCAGAGACAGGCAGATTCCTGGAGCTCACTGGCCTGTCAGCCTAGCCAACTTGGCAAGATCTAGGCCTGTGGGAGACCCTGTCTCAGAAAACAAGGTTGATGAAACCAGAAAAACAACACCCAAGGTTGACCTCTGGCCTCCACCGTAAACACATGTGCACACATACATTCAACATACATAAAACAGAAACTTTGGCCAGGTAATTTCCTAGTGGTGTCCATGGATTCAAAGGCCACTCCAGGTCCCTTCTCAAATGTATCCCTGGAAGGATCAGAGTTGGCAGATAGAAGAATACTACCTGTGAACCTGACTGAGCAGTATGAGCTCATTAGTAGAGCCCAGTGGACACCTCTGCAGCTCCCTGCCCCTCCCTCAGCCCACACTCAGGAAGCTGAGACAGGAAGGTTGAGAGTTCTAGGCCAGTCTGGTTTATGTGAGACCTTGTCTCAAAATTTTTTTCAAAATGAATCTAATGGAAAAGATAAAGATTACCGCAACCTCTAAAGACTTGAAAGAAACAGACTATGGTTGCCAATTCTACCACAGTCCACTGTCTGGGAGAGTATGTGATAGTCCTGGGGGAGTGTGCCATATATGAGGACCCTGCACCTGGTGTGCTGGTCCCTGGGTGCCTGGTGAAGTAGCCAGGGTGGCAGGGGCAGGACTCTGCAGGAACCCCAAGCCTCAGAGGCAGCTCCTGTCTTTCATCACACCCTGTCTCCTGATGTGACTGGCAGATTGGATCAGACCATCCTTACAAGGTCTTAGCTGCCATGTTGGACAGGGAAGATGGAGGAAGGACACACTGTCTTTCAGGATACAGTGTGTAGCAGTTCACTGCAAATGCAAATATTCCCTTCTACATAGAGGAGGGGGCTCCGAGGACTTGGGAATAAAGAAAGTCACAAGTCACATGGCCCCTCCCCAAGGAGATATAAACAGTAGCAGTTGCTCATGAGGGGGCAGAACAGCCTGTGGTTGTTCACAGGGCTCCTGGGGTACAGCTTCTCTGAGTTGTCACTCGGGCTAGGACACACTTTTCAGTGGTGCCGCTGCCTGTGAGTTACCTGTGCTCCTGTAAATGGCTCAATAAACTCACTGGCTTGCTAAGCTAGACTTGGGTAGAGTCAGTCATTCCCCTGCCCTGTCATTGTCCTCTCTGGGGTGAATAGATGTTTGCACCTGTCTCCCTAGGAAAAGTCATACCATAGCACCCTACACCAAGGGCCATCATTTGGGACGGTGGCCTCATGGGTCTGGGAACTGAGGTGCATGTGGGATCCGTGGCCCAGGTGGTCTGGGCATGGTACTGCATTCATTGAGTGTTTGGAGGATGCATAATTCTTTGGGGAGGAGAGTTGGGAGCTGAGTGGGACAGTCTCACTAGCTCAGACTGGCCTGGAGCTCTTGATCCTTCTGGTTCACCCTCCCAAGCACTCGCTCCTGATGGAGGCTGGGTGCTTCTGTCTACCAAACTGGAGTTTAATGAACCATGGCCAGGCACATCCTCTGTGCAGAAAGACAAAGAAACTCCAAACAGCCTGGAAGCAACAGACTCATGGCTAATATCACACCTGGGATCGCTAGTTTAGAATAGGACCAGCACCCAGACCCCTGGGGACAGGAGAACTTCTAAGCGGTAGCCCATTGCCAGCATCTTCCCCCTGCACACTCAGGAAGTACTTCCACACATCTATCCCCACTGCCTCATGCTGCAGGTGACACCAGAGAGAGAGAGAATGTAATTCCTCTTCCAGAAAGCCCAGCATAAAGTCTGTGGGACAGTTCTGGGTTCCCCACCCTGGAACTTCTCATCCCACCAGCAGAGAACTTGGGTGTCTTCATAAAACCGTGTCCCCTCCCCACGTGGAGAAGCCAACCCTCCCCCTGTTTCCATTTCATGATCAGCCAAAGATTTCCCTAGTACTGCCAAGAACTGATATTCAGAAATAAGTATGTAAATCCTTTGTAAATGTATGCTAATTACTTATTTTTAATTATAATGTAAATAAGTAATTACTGAATAATTTTAAAGTATTTACATGGGGGTGTGTGATTTAGACACTAACTTGTTATAAGATATAAAAACTATGAATTATACAGTAATTACGGCCCAATTTACATGCTAAGGCCAAACACAATTACGTAAGCAAGAGAAATGTAAACAACCAGGTGATTCTGTGGTAGTTACAGGGTAATGAGTGAGCTGCTTTTCCCCCCACAGCTTATGGCTGTGTGCCCCCTTGGCTCAGGGGGACCACCAGGAAACAGAAGCCACCTTTAAGGGGGAAAATGAAATCACAAAGTAAGGAGAAAAGAGAGGCCGTGGCGTGGTTCAATGGCAGAGCACTCCTCCAACATGTGCACGGCCCTAGGTTCCATTCCCAGGACTGCAAGAGAAGCCACTGAACCTTGTCTGGGTGGGCTTGGTGTTCAGAGGAAGGCCAAGCCTCAGAATGTGGCCCTGGGGCCCTGTGCA
>CABHPR010126013.1:0-25300 GCA_902168415.1 Peromyscus melanophrys | reverse complement strand
GATTTCTTTACGGGCTTGTTTTTGTGATGTGTTTCCAGTAGGCTTCTGCCTATTACCGGATGATCCTTCCATACGCTGGTAGCGTGAGGTAGCTCTGGAAAATGGGTAGCAAAGTCTTTCTTGTGGTAAATCTCATTTTGATGATTTTTATTTTCTTTCCCTTTTTTAGCATCTGCAAACAGTCGGAAAGATAAGTCTCTAAGAATTATGAGCCAGAAGTTTGTCATGCTCTTCCTCGTCTCCAAAACCAAGATTGTTACCCTGGACGTGGCTGCCAAAATCCTCATAGAAGAAAGCCAAGACACCCCAGACCACAGTAAATTCAAAAGTAAGAGTTTTCACCTAATCCATGTGTCAGCACAGAAGGGGAAGCTTGCTGACGCCGCTTCCTGCCTCGGAAATAAATACATCCAGAGAGGGTTTTTATTGATGGTGGTAGTTTTGGAGAAATGTATTCCTTGTGCTCATAAAAGCCTTCAATCAGCTAATAGAACCCCCACCAAATCCACGTCAGAAGCCTTTTCCTCCCCCGTCACAGTGGACAGGGCGAGGCAGAATGCTCCCCGAGAGCCCAGGCCCGGGAGGGTGTGATCAGTTTGCATTTCTCTTTGGTGATGCTGCATCCGAGACAGAATGCCTGAGTCTTCTCTCCCCTTTTCTCCCCACCCCCTGCCCCTGCCTACTTCCCTGAAGGGTGGAGATGAAAGTTTTCTACAGGTAAGAGCCCGAGGAATGGCCAGGGTTGGGGCCGGGGTGGGGGGCAGGGCTGCTCGGAAGGGAGAGAGTCTCTGGGTGCCACACCCTTGCACCTTCCTATTTCTTTGAGCTTAGCTGCAGGGTCTGTGTCCTTATGAGGAACCTTGAGCTCATCATTCTCAAGTTGCATTGTTTTTTGTTGGAGTAATAGCCGCACTCTGGGTGAAATGGTTAAGTCCCATCCCCGGCAGTGGCCCTGACATCAAGTGGACGTCTGACCCCTTTCTTCAGTCCTTGAATAAAAAAGCAGGCAGGCCATCTTGTCCTGTTTTTTAACACGCCATCTGAGTTCCCCTCCCTTTCATACATGCATTTTTCCAAAGTGTCTCCAAAGTGCTTTTCAATGCACGCCACACCCGTCACGCTTCTCTGCCTGGTCCAGGGTTTCGGGTGAGCGGCTGCTCTTTTTCAAAACTGTACCTCGTGACCTTGACTCTTCAGCATCCTGTGGACCAGGAGTTGTCATCTTCACAGGCCAGCTGCCTGTGAGGCAGGTGCCACCACCCCTTGCTGGGAGACACGCAGGGCCAGCTTTCATTGGCCACATACCAGGGTTATAGTCACTAAGCCTTTCATCACATCCTGTCTCCCCTGGTATTTTTGCCATCGTGGAGCTCGCTGCCCATCAGCAGAGGACTAAGTTGTGGGAGGGGAAGGACACATTGCCTTCCCCTAATACCTGTGCATCTGCAGATGTTTCGGGTACACAGATCTCCGGCGATACCACGACAGGACCATCAGCCTCGCACCACCTGTCCTCCGGAGGTTTCTGTGGTAGCCAAGGGATGTACCCTGTCATATAAACTAAAATGCCATGGCATCACACGTGGCCTGACCACGGCTGTGTTTTATATCCTCAGCAAAGGTTCGGCGGCTCTATGATATAGCCAATGTTCTGACCAGCTTGGCTCTGATAAAGAAAGTACACGTCACGGAAGAGCGAGGCCGGAAACCAGCCTTCAAGTGGATCGGGCCCGTGGACTTCAGCGCCATCGGTAAGGAGAGACGGTTTTGCCGAGGGTCTGCTGTAGAATGCTCTAATTATGCATCTAGCCAGCAAAATTGACCTTTTCCCACTCTCTTGGAACAATGACGACTAGCCAGAAAACGGAGGTGCTGGTCACCCTACGCACATCAGGAAGGAAAATTCTAGAAGACCGTGGGTTTACTTAACTGTTGACGTAGACTTATTTGTGAATTTATATTTTATTCTGGAACTTTTTTCTGAAAAGTTTAGGACTGAAAATTTAAAGTGACACTTCTGAACTTGCATTGTTTCAACATCAGCAAAATAAACCATTGTTTTTCAGGGAAATCCCACATAACATTTAAAAACTACAATCAGGTACTCACAAAGCTGGTGTGACATGAGGTGGCTTCTAACTCTCATGGGGACGTATCGAATACCGCGTATGTCATTTAGATGAAAGGTTGAACATACCATGATTTTGCTAAACCGTAATCAAAGGTATCACCTTGCGCTTATTTCACGGTCAACACACGGGCAGTCAGAGACTGAGTCTTCTGTGCAAGGGACTTGACATGCAGCCGAGCTCCCTGAGCACCAGCCATTAAAATAATTTTTAAATTACCCTTCAGTGTTGGTGTAGTGGCACAAATTATAAAAGCTACGGCTCTCTGCCTCCCTGTTTACATACTAGGATGTAGATGAAAACGCCTTAAAATCAAGTGTAACTACTTCAACCCAGCAAGTATTTACGGAGTGTATAAATAGCCATTTACTATACTTTATGCCAGGAGAGATTTAAGCTGTGGGGGGCATTCCCTGCCTACATGAAATAAAAGACTTCATGGGTTTTGGGGGTTTTTTTTTTGCTTCTATACCTTTGGCTTCTCTTCACCTGTGAAGCCTTCTCCTTGTCAGCGTTAAAAAGAGCCAGTCGTGCCTTGCTTAGTGATAGGCATGCATTCTGAGATATATGCCATTAAGGTTTAGTTCATCGTTATGTGGCTGTGACAGAGTCTTCCTACACAAAGACAACCAGAAGGTCACTTGATAATAGAATTGCATGGCAGCAGTGTTACATAATCGCTATACCTGACCCAAACATCCTTCTGTGACATAGGAATATGTTGTCTCGGGCTTTGATATCTGGTTCAGGTACCAACCCCGTGATGTTTCTCCCTGGTCATGTAAAGAGTATCTCTGCTGGGCAGCTGCAATTTGGAAAATGGTATCATGGGATGATAACCCTTGCCCTACACATCCAAGGGGTGTCTCTGCTGGGCAGCTGCAATTTGGAAAATGGTGTCATGGGATGATGATGACCCTTGCCCTACATATCCAAGGGCAGATCTGTCTTTTGTGTCACTCACTGTCATTGGCTAATGAGCTATCTGTCAGCCGTGTAAAATTAGCACTGGTTTAGAAGTTAGAAAGTAATCAAATTCTAGACGGGGGTGGTACTGGCTCTGTAGGAATTCAGATGATGCAAGTTAAGACCTGGTGGATTCAGTGTCGGAATATTTGAAGAATAGTGCATTTAGGAATAAATCTAGTCCATGTCTGGGAGATTAGCCATCCTGGTTGAAGTGGAGAGCGTAGGGTAGAAAATGAGGTAAAAAATAATAAGCTGGGAACACAGTTTTGGACGGCCTCTAAAGTTGAGCCAAGAAATTCAGACTGGCTGTAACAGGTAACTAGGAGCCTCTAAACATCGAGATTATAGGAGAAGAGTAACTCCAGGGTGCCGAGGCCCATTGAACATATCCATCAGCAGAGACACAGGCTTCTGTTGAGAAGCCACGGAGTTCACAGCCTGTGAGACCACAGCTGCTAGAACTCTGTTCCGGTGCAGGAAAGATGACTTGGAATCAGGTCAGGAATTGCAAATTCAATGTTCTCTACCTGTCAGCAACCTATATTATTTCTTCCGTCTTCTCCAGGTCAGTTACTGATGTTGTCACCAATCCCGGGGCCGTGTTTAGAAAATCTTCGATTTGCTCTTGGCCCCTTAAAGGTCTCACATTTCAGCTTCTTAACTGTCTCCCTCTTCTTTCTTGCTGGCATAGTGGTTGATTATGTGCGGGCATTTTCTTTTTAATTTTATTGGCGTATCACTGGGATGCAATAAATAGCGCAGTTGCAACTTGATGGGTTTTGTATACATAACCTGGGTTGAATAATCACTGCAGTGAGGATAACTTCTTCCTAAATGTCCCATCCTTCATTTCCTCCGTGCTGGCTCATCCATCCCTAGATGACTGTTGCTCAGCGTCTGCCAGTCTAGATCTGTGTGCGTAATTCCAGAGCTAGAAGTAAATTATATAAGGTTGACCTTCATTATTCACAGATCCCACATGTGTGAATCCGAGCGCCCACTAGAAATTATTTATTTATGACTCTAAAATGAGTACTCGCGGTATTTTTAGTCGTTTGCATATATACAAAACAGCGACAACAGAAAGGAGAAAAAATGAGTCTCCCCAGCGGACGCCTTCCTGGATGTGGCTTCTGGTCTCAGTTCCACTGTCTCTACTTAAAGAATCAAAAGAAGGAAAAGCGGAGACAGCCACCTCCCTGGAGTGCGGTGGGGTCAGCCGTGTAGCGGGGCACAGACGGAGATCACTGTAGACTTATGAAGGTGCAGGTTGAAATGCACAGTATATGCGGCCGGTCTCCAAATCAACCCTAAATCAAGGGAGCATGACCAGGAGGATCCAGCCTTCCCCACTCATGCCACAGGCACCTGAAACGTGTTGGGTAGAAAAGGCAGCAGCCCTCACGGATCCTCGGAAAGAGCCCATCCATCTTGGAATTCAGTTCACCCAGCCAGGAAACTTCCCAGGTGGTCCAGGCAGCTCAGCCTTGTGAACCAGCCTGGTAGCCCTCATCACAGGAAGTTCCTGGGCAACCCACCCTGAGTAGCTCAGTGTAGAGGGCTCTGCGAAACAGGTGTCTCTTTCTACCTTCTTGTTGAATCCAGAATCACCGCACATCTGGGTCAGCCCGCCGCTAGCTACAGGAAGCAACCCAGGAACCAGCTAGTGGCCCTCAGTGTCACAGTCCCATTAAGCCTCTGGGAAGCTTGACCTACCTACAGAGCCCCCATACCCCCGGAAAGAGTGGCCATTTACTCCATGACTTTAAAAGCAGCCACCCAACCTTCCCTAAGTTGGCCTAATCCATTGAGACTTCCGGAAAACAGTTCTGTGGCCCTCCTCTGGCCGCAAGAACAGGCCAGTAAACAATGAGACAGCTGGCCCTGAGCAGATTGGTTTCCAGAAGGCCCGTGAATTCACCCATACAGCCCTCAGACTTTCACACGAGCACTGGTGCACTCCACTGGTGTGCAGTGCTCAGATACCAGCAGGCATGTTTTTCCTGAGCATGACGCTCTCCTACACCCATCGAGATTCATGGGGACAGCGTTACCTCGACAACGGAACAGATAAGCACCCTACATCCAGACATACACTGCAGAGCGGCCAACACACAAGCTTCCCAGCGGGCAGTGTGTTCTCACGTGCTCTGCGTCATGAGCCTCTGAGACACCCACCTATGTCGCAGATGTTGATTACAACTGAAGAAGTTGCATGACCACTGCACTAAAACATCGATGTTGAACCTAAGCCGAGCAGCCTGTCCGTACACCGCCATTGGTCGTATTGCCAGGAAAGGCTGTAGAAGCCACCCTGTAAACCTGGTAGTCAGAGGTTCTGCCAGATGGACAGGCATCCAAGTCAACACACAAGAAGCGTGTTTAAAAATGTAACGGAACCAAAAATACTAATTCCAGCAACAGACTCCAAAGAAAAGGAACTGGCGGAATTCAAAAGTATAACTCCAAGAAATTTAATGATCTATGAAAGTTTATAGATGATTCAGTGGAATTACGAAGCTAGACGATGTGTGAATAAGAAACTTAGCAAGACTTTGGAGATCAAGTGAAAACCAACAGAATAATGATTTTAAAAAAAAGTCAAGAGACTCAGCAGCAGAATAGATTACACAGAGAATTCTGAACTTGATATTCTTTGAACAGCACAGGTTAAAAACAAAGGAAAAAGAAGAAGAAAAAAAAACTTAACACCTTTGAGACTTACTCAGCCATAAGTAAGCAAGCATTGTTATGATTGTATTCTGGAAAGGGAGGGACAAGAAACAGCCTGAGAAACAAACATTGGTCCGCAAGTCTTGGGAACGATCCAGAAATCTAGTCTCAAGAAGTACTCGGGCACACACACACAGTCTAAGAGACCAGACAACAGACACACCTCGCTGAGGCGTGTCCTTATCGAACTCAAAAGCACAAGACCCAAGTGTCCAGTGGCATTCCCATTCCTCCAGCAGACCCCTGAACCAGAGCCTAACACCAGGAGGGGATGAGATGGGATATTCAGAATACCAGAAGAGAAATGGACGGATGGCTCAGTGAGTAGCTAAGAGTACTGGCTGCACCACTGTGAGAACCATTTAGGATACCAACACCTCCATAACTAGCCCCTCAAACGCCTTTAACTCCAGTTCCAAGGGATTCGGATGTTTCTGGCGTCTGCTCACAGGTGCACTCACCTACACAAATGTGGACGACTAACCACATATAATTTGTTAATCCTAAAAGGAAAAAAAAAAATGTTAATTCTACATTAAAAAAAAAAATAAGAAGTCTATTTCCAGGAAAGTAATACTTGACAAACGAGGCAGAAATTTTTTCTAAGACAAGCAAAAACTGATTCAATCCGTCCCCACCAGACCAGCTTTATAGACTTGTAAGAAATTCCTCAGACAAGTGAGATGGCTCAGCAGGTAAAGGCATTTGCTGCGAAGCCTGACGATTTGTGTCCGAGCCCCAGAACCCAGAGAACCCAAGCAGAAAGAGTAACCAACTCCCCCAAGCTGTTCTCTGACCTCCACATGCATTGTGTGCGTGAGCGTGCACACACGAGCGCACACACACACACACACACACACACACACACACACACAAAAACTGTAACATAAATGCAGTAACTTTTAAATGCCTAAAGTAGTCTTAACACTAGAAGCAGAAGGATGAATATCATGTGACTATAAAACATTCCAGCAGAGCAGTGTTACGAAAGAGAAAGAATCCAACTTTATTGATGTAGAAAACCAAACCTCAAAGACAGAGAGGAAGATCCTCAGAAAATAATGACCAAAATGATTAGTATGAATTATTTATGATGACAGGGAATGAACACAGATCCCCATCCCCATCCCCTCCCTCCCCCGCCTCAGTTAAAAAATAAAGCCTGCTGAATGGATGGGTATGCTGGCACAGTGGTAAGCTGTCTATGTAACAAAGGAATAACAAAAATATACCATGCAGATGAAACTTAAACAGTACTCTCTTGAGCAACCATTGAGTCAATGAAAAGGTCAAAGGGGACATTTAAATTAAAAATAAATAGATAAATAAACAGAAATTTAATACAACATGGAAACCTGTGGGATAGAGCGGGAGTACTAAGGAAGTTTGTAGCAGTTAAGCACCTAGTAAGCATTAACAAAAACGGGTTTCAAACAAAGAAAGAACTTAATGATTCAGGTGAACTCTAGACAAGAGCTGAACAGCAGTAGAAATGTTAACTACCATCTGAAATCCTTCACCATTCTTGCTTGGCACAGTGTTGGAAGTCTTAAGACCATCAGGACAAAGACATAAGTAGGAAAGGAATGAATAGTCAAATTATCGGTTTCCAAACAGCATGACTTTATGTAGAGAAAAACGTAGACACCACACAAAACCTAATAGAAGCAAGAAGTGGGTTCAGAGAGATTGCAGGATACAGGCCAACATACAAAAATTGGTTACGTTTGCTTACAATAACAAGAAAGAAACCAAGAAATTAATTTTCCTTGCAACAAAATAAAATGCCTACAAGTAAATTTAACAAAAGGGTGGAAGTATCCACAACAGAAACTACAAACCTAGTGAGAGGCGACGAATACATCTCAAACTTTTGTGGGACTGGGTTTGCCTTTAATGCCAGCACTTGGGAGGCAGAGACAGGTGGATCTCTGATCTAGGCCAGCCTGGTCTACAGAGCGAGATCCAGAACAGCAGTCAGGACTACATAGAGACCAAAAACAAAATGGGGGGAAAAAAAAAACGCAAAGAGCTAGAGCAATTCTGAGCCAGAAACAGTAAACCAGAAGCATTACAATACTTGATTCCAGAACATTCTACAGAGTAGAGCATCCAAACAAAATGATACTGGCAAAGATGCAAACCAAGAAATAAGCCCTCTTTACAGCCAACTGATTTTTGACGAAAGTGACAAGAGCATCCATTGAAGAAAGTCTCTTCCATAAATGATGCTAAGGAAATAACATTTCCGTAAGAAACTGGAGCCCCATCTTACTAAAAAGATAAAATAAAAAAACAAGTGTACGGTCACTTGAGGACATGAATCTGGACAAGATTTTTTTTTTTTTTTTTTTTCTCCAATCTCAAAAGCATAGTCCACAGATCCCATTGGAAAATAAGATTCTGTCAAACTAAAAAGCCAAGGAAGCAACAATAAAGAAACCACTCCACAGAATGGGAGGAGATCGTTATAAACTATCTGACAAGGAAGTGATTTTCAAAGTAGAAAACGAATTCAAACAACTCCACAGGAAGGTGGGGGGGGGGGGTAAAAATGGTTACACAGACTGAATGGCCATTTCTCAAGTGAATAAACTCCAAATGCCCACCAAGCAGGAGAAAGTGCTCCATGTCCTTGGTCATGTGGGAAATGGAAATCAAAACGAATCCACGGGGAAATGTCTCGCTCCAGCTAAATGACTGTTTATCAAACAGACCAAACACGGACACTTTGGATACGGAGAAAGGGGAAGCCATATCGTTGCTAGGATTGCAAAGCAGTAGAGGACTCCGTAGTGTTAGCAACAGTGGGGAACAGTGTGGAGGTTCCTCAGAAATGAGAGCTGAAGCTACAACAGTGTGATCTGGCCTGATCTGGCCTTCATACTGGTAGCCAAGGGAGCTGGGATCAGTGTGTTGAGGGGGTGTCTGCACTCTCAACGGTTTTTGCAGCAACATTCAAAATAGCCAAGATGTGGGATCAGTATCTATCCATGAGCAGATGAATAGAGAAAATGTGGCCTATGTGAACAGAAGGCTAGACCATTTTCCCACTGCCGAAGCCGAGATAGCATCGTTTTTTAGTGCTTTCTAGGATGCCCTTGCAATGACATTTTCCTCCTCTTGTGCTGGCTTGTGTGAGCTGCAGAAGCCCCACGCCCCTCACCCCCCCCCCCACCACCCCGCAGTGCTTTCCCTGACCTCCAGTAGTGTTCCCCAACTCCTCATACTGCAGCGTGCTCTGGGGAGCCCTTTGCAGGCCCCCAGCTTTCTGTCTGTCAGTTGTCCCCTCCAGTATTCTGCCTTGGGAACTCGAGCTGCCACTGTGAGTTCTCCCAGCTGTACCCTCAGCTTGGGGAGACTATCAGGTTCCTGCACCCCCACCTAGAAACATCTCCTGGCAGTGATTTAGGACAGCCAAAGCTTGCTTAATTTCATTTCCACTCTAAGGGGTTACTGTCTTCCCAGATCTGATGCCTGGCGTCCTAAGAGCTACAAGCGTATACATTTCTGCTCAGTGTTTTGTTTGATTCAGGAGAGTGGGCAAATATGGTTCCTGGGACTGGCTTGACCTACTTTCCTTCTTTTTGTTTTATAATTCTGATTTTATTTTTAAAAGGACCATATATTGGGCTTTTGTTACAGGAAAGTGAAAGCCATTATTTTTCGTTCAGTTTCAAAGTTGCCTTTAGGTCAAAAGTGCATTTTCTAAAAGTCTAGGTGGGCTTTTCAGCATGTCAAACCAGATTTATAATTAAAATCTGTATGCTTTGAGCTTTTAAGACATAAGCACAAATAAACAAGGCAGGAACGATGGTCCGGACCCTGGAGATGGCTGCCTGGGCTACAAGATTTCCATCTTGACTTTACATTGACATCTTGAATCATAAATGGTCTTCAGGGCCCACCCTTCCACTCCTAATTCTCACTGTTCATCAGCACGTCAGCCCTGACTAATGCTGACCTTGTTCCTTTGGTCACATGGTAATCACGCCTCTGCCTGTGCAAGAAAGAAATAATAGAGCAGAGTAGGAAATTGAGATTCTCCTCTGCATTGCCCTGGAGCTCTGGAGTGAGAGGCTCATCTCGATTCATCTTGAAAGTGAACCTCAAAATATGCATGCAGAGCTGAGCTTGGGCAGGTTTCCTTTGCTGTCGGGCCCTAACCCAGCATTAAAATGTCGGGCCTGTTCTAATTCGGGTTGAAGAACATCTTGCTCCACTTTGGTTGCAGTTGGGATAATTTTAGGCTACATATGGGTTCGTTCTCACTTTATAGTTAGCCAATTTTTTCTTTTTCCAGGACATGGAAAGAAATTGGGGTTTGAGATAGCTCATAAAATTCTTTTGATTGTGTTAGTTTTTTTATAGTAATAGGGTAACTCCATTTCAATTATAAGTTCAAAGCCGTCTCTTTTATTATTCATTTTTATTTCGTGTGCATTGGTGTTTTGCCTGCATGTATGTCTGTGTGGGGGTGTCGGATTCCCCTGGAACTGGAGTTACAGACAGTTGTGAGCTGCCATGGAGGGGTGCGGGGGAATTGAACCTGAGTTCTCCGGAAGAACAGCCAGTGCTCTTAACCACTGAGCCATCTCTCCAGCCCCTCAAAACCATCTCTTAAAATGATGAAAATTACCCCAGATTGTGGCTGGGTCACAGCACCGCCATTCTGTTCTCTCTAGATGAAGAACTGTTGGATGTCTCGGCATCTGTCTTACCGGAATGGAAGAAAGAAACATATGGCCAGATCCGAGTGTGTGCGAAACAGCGGCTGGCTCGGCACGGTTCCTTCAACACGGTTCAGACATCTGAGAAGATCGAGAGGAAAGTGAGCTCAGAACCCAGCAGCCCACGGGGAGGAAAACAAGGTACCCGCCCGTGCTCAGCCTTCGGAGTCCGTCAGTTGCCATGGCATAGTAGCAGCCTTGGTGATATGCAGGCGTTTTCAAATGATCTCTCTAGACCATGCCATTTTTTTTTTCAACAGCCAACTTTCCACTTGCCTGAAGTCAAGCAATTATTGGTTGTAAAAGAGATGCTGACTTCACAGAGTGTGAGCATAGCCCCATGCCTGAAATTGATCCAGTCAGCCCTGATCAATTTGGCTTGCTACGCTTGGCCGTGTTAATATATCACAGAAATTTACGACTTGGGAAACAACACTTGTTTCGCTCTCTCGCTTATTCTTAATGAGACCTGAAATCATCATTAGTAGCCAGCTTCTGGAAATGGCCCTTTTTGAAACAAAAACCAGAACAGATTTGAAGTCGTCTTCACAACCCCTAAGCTTTGAGGAGCAGTCTCTACTGTGTGTGTGTGTCTGTACATGGAAGGCTCCGACTGCATTTGTTAACCTTCACGTTCCCTTTTAGGATCAGCCTATTCCCTAGAAATTGGAAGTCTGGCAGCCATCTACAGACAGAAAGTGGAAGATAATTCACAGTAAGTGGTCTTTAAGAACCTAGGGTCAGGTCGTGATGCTGTTCCTGGCGGAGATGGAGAGGTTGGCGGCAATGGCTAGCGGACGTATTAATGGTTGATGGAGTCACTGTGGCCTGTTGACTTTGAGAGCCCAGTTTCTTGCTTAGGGAGGCCATGGTTGGGAAGAAGTACTCATCTGCTGGCAGCAGAAATCCACATCCTCTTCCCAGAGGTTAATCTAGTCCAAAACATAAACTGAACACATTCACTATTGAATATTTGGATTTTTTTTTTTATATAGATGGCTCAAACTTAAAATCTCATCATGGGGCTTAATTTTGCATGAGGACTGCCTAAGCATTCTTTATTATATTAGTACTGAGCAAATTGAGAGAATTAACAAAGTACCAACCCAGTAGGTAAGGTTACCTCCTCACCACCCACTTTCTTTCACATTGAATTCTGGGTAAACTAGACTGAAGCTTTCCTTTACATTAGCCTGGCTCAGACTCCCCTCTAACTATACTCTCTCCCAGCAACCTGGAACCTGGCCTTTGTCACCGAACAGACCTGTGATGAGGCCCAGCTTCACATCTTTAGAACTCTAGTGGGTGGATTAACTCTGAGCTTGGCTTGGGTTCTCCTCATCAGCAAATGGGAATAAGAGTGGCTATGACTATAGTATTTTACCAAAGTGTCTGTCAAGGGCCACGTGCTCGATACTCAGTAACCATTAGCTGTGGGAGAACCAGCGTCACCAAAGAGCCCCAACAGCTCTTCCACACTGGCACCTCATGTCATCCCTAGCCACCCAGCAAGAGTTACTTGGTCTGTCTCTGTGTGACCAGGGAAGACATTTGAAGAATCGGGGCTGTGTTAGAGCTCGGTGACTTAATGGTACTCATCGTTTCTTTTTGTTTCAGGGGGGAAGCCTTTGCCAGTAAGAGAGCACCTCCAGCGAGCACCTTGGACCCTGCCCGCCCCGCTGACGCAGAATACCGCGTCAAGCCTTTAGCCCACCCTGTCTTTTCCGTTGCTCAGACAGATTTGCAGGCTTTCTCCACGCAGAACGGTCTACACGGACAAGTGGGCGGCCACCTTCCTTCTGCAGCCTCTGATGCGGAGGGCTTGAAGCCGGCTCTGCTGGCGGGCCAGCCCCTGGTGTACCTGCCCTCCTCGCTGTTCATGCTGTGTGGGAGCCTGCAGGAGGGACTGTCCCCAGAGTCACGATCCGAGGAGGATGGTGGCTCCGAAGTCCCAGCTGACCTGTCGCTGGCACCCTCGGCTCAGAAGCGCCTGTGTGAGGAGAGGAACCCCCGGGAAGAGGATGAGCCCGCCATGAAAAGACAGAGTCAGGAATTTGAAGACAGCCCCTTATCCCTAGTCATGCCCAAGGTAAGGGAATGTGGGTAAATGTGTCCGGTGCCATCTCATCGGCTCCAAGCTTAGTGAAGACAGATGCTCTCAGGCAGTAGACTCTGAACTAGAAGTATATGTCATGCGGTCCTCATATTTAATGAAGCGCCAGACTGGCTTTGCCAAAAAGTCTCAGCATAAAATAATACTTTAAGAAGGGTGACTTTTATTTTAACAAAATAAAAAAGTCACACTTCCTATAAAATGCCAAAAAAAAGTATACAGAAGAAAAAAAGCTTGCCCGTTAGTAGAGAGCAATAATCATAATCATTATTAGCATGTTTGTATATTTCTTCCCAGTGGTTTTTTTGTTGTTTTGTTTTTAAAGAACTTAAAAAAAAAACAAAAAAACAAAAACAAGTTTGGAATCATGACAGTCTTCATTTGGGCTCTGGAAACAGTAGAGTACCTGAGTCAGGGATGTGAATGCCTCTAGAAGGCCAGGACTGGGCTGGGTCAGCTCTGTGCACTGCCCAGTGATCCTGGTCCCTTAGCTACGGAGTGAGAAAGACAGAGATGAGCTGTCTGCATTCCCCACGTAATAGCCAAGGAGAAGTTAATGAGGTATAACCAGTAAGACAGAGAGAACCAGAGCGTGTTTGCGGTGGGTCGGCTGGGCACGCTGCATGGCAATTACTCCATTAAGAAGAGCCTTTCCCTTCTCCCCTTCTCTTGCCCAAACGGGCTTTTCTAGTTTTATGTATAGCTCAGCATTGCTGATTAGAAGTGTAAGGAGGAGGTGGAGTTGATAAGGGTGGAAGGGAGATATTAACAGGTAGAGGAGAGGGTAACTGTGAAATTGTCCAAGAACTAACTTAGTAAAAAGTAAAGCAAATTTTTATTTAAAAACTAAAGGAGAAAAAAAACCAAAAACGTGTAAGACTGACAAGCACATGTCTTAGACAACCAAACCAAGGCAGCTCTGGGCCAGCCCACATGTCTTAACAGCCCCTAAAACAGTGGTTCTCGATCTTCCTGATGCTGTGAATCTTTAATAACCCAACCATAAAATTATTTTCACTGCTACTTCATAACTGTAATTTTGCCACAGTTGCAGGTTGTAAAGTAAATATCGGACAGGCAGATTGCATTGTCGTTGTTACAAATTGACCCGTGGGGGGTCGCGACCCACAGGTTGAGAACCACTGGCCTGCTCACGCCACACTAACACTCCTTATAGGTTTCCAGCACAGAAGCGTTTCCTTCATAGGCTGAATGCCATGGCATTACTGTAGTCTCTGCCATATGTGTACTTAGGAGACATCAGCCTACACATATACATCCATTTCTATACTCTACCTCTAAATAGAATAAAAACGACTGAGCCATTAATCCAAGTGATACCTGGCTGTTCGCTCATCTGTGTGCTAGATATTTTAAGAGAGCTCTTCCAAAACTGACTACTGGAATTCTGACTTGGCTCCTCTTGGCTTTCTGGTTTGGTTGTGCTTAGAGACCCTCAAATTCCACAGCCCTCTCCTCTCCTGTGACTGCGGGAGATGGGAGAGCCACCCCCTTGGAAGACGCCTGTGTAAGGGGTCAGCTCCCTGCGGCTGCTGCGGAAGACGTTTCAGGCAGGGCTGTGGCCAACGGCTGCTTCCTGGCTTCTGAATGTGGAAACCTGCTGAGAAATCCAGACGCTGAAAAGTCTTCAAACGAAAACGGGATCACCAAAGACCCCTCGCTGCCGCAGTATCTGTATGTGCAGTCTCCAGCAGGTAAGGGCTTCCTCGTGGCGTTCACACCAGGCACGGACATCTTTGCCTGTGACTCTTGGCCAGAGGGAGCAGTAAATTGACGTGGTGCTGCACCTGTCTCACTCCCAGCCTCCATAAATAAAGGGGAGACTCCTGTCCTCTGTTCAACAACTATAGGGGTAATCAGAAACATTCAAAGTGTGTTACACCTTATTTGATGAAGAAACGCCCATTTAAAAGACATTTTTTGTTTTTAAGATGTATTTGTGTATACACTAGAAGAAGAAGGAATCTGATTCCATTACATGGTTGTGAGCCACCATGTGGTTGCTGGGAATTGAACTCAGGACCTCTGGAAGAGCAGTCAAGTGCTCTTAACCACTGAGCCATCTCTCCAGCCCCCAAGTTTATTTTTTGATTGAAGCAAATCTGGTGCTGGTTCAGAATCATAGTATGAGTGTGTTGGGGATTGTGCACAGCTAGCGTTCTGATTTCCAGTGTTGAGAAGTACCGAGTACATCATCGTGATCTCCAATACGAGGACTTGACATCTAACACCAGTTATTACCTGTGTCAACTTAAAACAAGTACTCAGATATTCTCATTGGTAGAAGACTAGTAAGAGCACCTACTTCTCTGGAGTGCTGAGAAATCTGAACTGGATTTAAGAAGTCTAAGGTACCTAGCGTGAGTGCCAGCACTTACTAAGACGCAGTAGATCCTGTCGCTCTTTTGAAAAAACTGAATTAGAGTGAAAAGCTATTAAGGTGTGCCTTATGTACATAAAGTTGTTCTTGGTACAAAGATATTGTATCAGTTACTTTTCTGTGTTAGAAGGCAACACTTGAGAACAAGTTTAAGAAGGGGAGTTTATTTGGGCTTCTGGTTTGGGAAGGCATGGCCAAAGAAATGCAAGATGGCCGGTTAAATGATCCCCATCTGACCCCCCACCACTACCACCTCCCTGGCGCTGAGATTGCAGGTAGTCATGCCTGGCTTGTAGGGAGGGGTCTTGTTGTTGTTTATTTGTTTACAGAGTTCAGATTCAGGACTTCTTGAAATTTGAATTCAGCACTTTCTCAAGTGAACTATCTCTCCGGGCCCCATATCTGTATTTTTCAGTATTGCCAAAGTGTTTTTCATACTCTTAGGATTTGTTGCTTGCGATCACTGAGGAAAATATGAATTTTTGGCTAGGAGTTCATAATAATAAAAATAGGATTTTTCCCACCAAGATTCCATTTTCCCCTTCATTTTGGATTCGGTGCAGTTCCTACAAAGACCCCTCAACGGGAGGATGGGGAGATGGTTCAGTGAGTAAAGCGCTTGCCGAGCCAGCATGAAGACTGAGTTCAAATCCCCAGAACCACAGAAAGCTAGGTACGGTGGTGTGTATCTCCATATTCCCTGCACTCCTGTGGAGAAATGGGAAACTGAGGCAGGAGAATCCCCAGAAGCTCTCAGAACAGCTAGCCTGTTCTACACGATAGTAAACAAGAGACCCTGCTTCAGAGTAGCAGGTGAGGACCCAACACCCGGAGTTTTCCTCTTGTGACCACGCCTGCCTACATCCACACACAAATCCATGCATACACGGAGAAGGAAATCAAAAGAATTCTCCGCAGGCATTGACCACAAGACCCTGACGATGAAGGCTGACATGGGGTTTTGCGGCCTATGTGAGGAAGCCATGTCAGCTGGAACCAGAGAGACGGTTCTATCATTCATGGATGTGTTATGGACTCCTGGAGGAGCCATGAGGGCCGGGAACATGAAGGGGATCTTGTATTGTGATTTCCACTTTGCTCTCCTTCTGTCGTCTCAGGGTTGAATGGTTTCAACATGCTCCTGTCAGGCAGTCAAACCCCCCACGCTGTGGGGCCGTCCTCGGGTCAGCTGCCATCCTTCGGCGTGCCCTGCATGTTCCTGCCATCTCCAAGCTTGGCGCCCTTTCCGGTTCTCTACTCCCCCGCCATCCCCGGGCCCATCTCTTCGGCTCCTGGCACTCTCCCCAACACCGGACCCATGAATTTCGGCTTGTCCACCCTGGGATCGACCGCTCACCTCCTCCTCAGCCCCGCGGCCGTGGTCAACCCGAAGTCATCCAGCAGCATCCCGTCCGCGGACCCTCAGCTTCAGTGCCAGCCCTCCCTAAACCTGAGTCCAGGGATGCCAGGCTCCCACGGTGTCATCCACCCCGAGTCCCCCGGTTACATGAGACACCCGGTATCGATGGTAAATGTGGAACAGGTAAGACCCGAGGCTCGGTCACTCCATGGTGGGGTGTGTTTGCACGTAATTAGCTTTCTTCTCAGTCACTTGACTGATACAGAGGCATTCTATAAGGGCCTACCTGATTTTCGGTGTGAACTGTGTGTCATCTGCTTATTCCACAAAGCACTGGGCTCCAGGGCAAGGGACATCATGCTTTAAGACAAATCTTTTCAGTCGTCACCCTACTTCCCAAGGGTAGACGGGACCTTCTTAGGCATAGTTATAGGAGATCTCCACACTTGGACTCTTTCCCTGATCTGGCATTCATCTCTTCAGGCTGTTCGAGGAGAGCATCCTAAATTTAAATATCCAGCTGTAGGACAGCTCAGTTCTCACTCGGATACTTCTCAGTGCCAGTCATTTCTTAAAACACATAGGCCTTCCCATGAGACTGGATAGATCTGAACTCCTAAAAAGGTACAAAATAATCTATCTTTAAAAAAAAAATCTGCCATAAAAGTTTATTTATCATGACCTTTTCTTTAAAACTTAGGCCATGGGGCTGGAGAGATGGCTCAGAGGTTAACAGCACTGACTACTCTTCCAGAGGTCCTGAGTTCAATTCCCAGCAACCACATGGTGGCTCACAACCATCTGTAAGGAGATCTGGCACCCTCTTCTGTGTACATAACAAATAAATAAATCTTTAAAAAAAAAAAAAAAAAAAAAAAAAACATGCCGCCTGGGCGCCTAGGTCACCCACACACTCATAAAAACACACACATACAATCCGTGTCCGAATAGTCAGGACTGTATTAGTCTCTCAGATTCTTTTTGTGGTGAGTCAGTAAAAACCTGTTCCATTCTTAGAAGACAGTGTTCAGAGTCACTAATTACCCTCAAGACACGTTATTCTGTGTGGCCAAAACTAGTCCGGCTTGAGGTCTCATGCATGCTGTCACGGTATGTACATTTGTCCTGTCAGCAGACTGCTTTTTTTTTTTTTTTTTTTTTCGAGACAGGGTTTCTCTGTGTAGCTTTGCGCCTTTCCTGGAGCTCACTTGGTAGCCCAGGCTGGCCTCGAACTCACAGAGATCCACCTGGCTCTGCCTCCCGAGTGCTGGGATTAAAGGCGTGCGCCACCAACGCCCGGCAGCAGACTGCTTTTTGATGGCTGGTTATGAACCAGGCACTGATCTGGGCAGCGTAGATAGAGGATTAGCTGAATCATGCCTCCCCTTCCATTTTAGGGCACATAAAGAGGATGACTGTTAGCAGAAGGGACCACAGACAGACAGTGTGTTTGCTTTGCATCTTCTAAAGTACTCGACCAAGATTTTTCTCACTTAATTCTTCTAGTCCTGTGAAGTTGACGTTCATCCCTGATGGGGATGCAGAAACTGAGGGACACAGCGGTGAAATCATTTGTCCGGTATCACACAGCTAAGTGATGGCAGAGCCCCAGCTGCGGCTCTAGTCCTCGGCCATGTCTGAAACATTTTTTGGTAGACTGTGCTTCTCTGTATCTGAGATACTCACACATTGCGCTGAGGGTTGGATGGGTGGGAAGCATAGAATGGGAAAGCAGAGCAGAGAAAGGGGACAGGCCACCTGGTGACCCCCAGCAGGAAGAGATTCCCGTCTTGGAGCTTGAAGCATCATTTCATCTCCGCTTTTGCTCTCTCTCTTCAGTCACCTGCACCAGCGACCCCCAAGAGCATCCACCGGAGACACCGGGAGACGTTTTTCAAGACCCCTGGCAGCCTTGGAGACCCTGTCTTTAAGAAAAGAGACAGGAGCCAATCACGAAACACTAGCTCAGCCCAGAGACGACTAGAAATCTCCAACAGTGGGCCTGACTAACTCGATGCTCCGGTGGGTGGGGTAGCCTCCGCACCCACAGTCCCCTGTGTCCCAGACAATGTCCCGAGTGGAACACAGGCCATCCCCGTCCTTAGCTTGTGTCTTTGCTCTCCGGCATCCACTGGTTCCGCTACCTTCCCAATATCATGAGTCACCCTATTTTCCTGAAAGTAATTATTGCTAATTATGCATTTAATACCAGCTAGAGTCGGGGCCCTGCATGTCCCAGCGTGTCCCAGCGGCAGCCCTGACTGACTGGTGCGGTCTGGTTCGAGAATCATCCCAGTGCTGGAAGTCAGTCCTGAGAGGCTGCTGGAGCCTTGTGGTTCTTCTGAAGTAGGGGGTGGGGGCTGTCTAGCACTTAATCAGGGCAAGTGGTGGGGACGTGCATACTCACCTGCCCTGAGTGAGTCTGTGGTGAGAACTTTCTCTGCAGCCTAAAGACGCTACTGCTTCCTCGGGCTCCAGGAAGCCACCTTCAGTTACAAATCCTACAGTATTATTTATTTTGTTCCTGAAGTGGGGGGGGGGGGCTTACTGCACAAAGTTTACGACATCGGTCTAACACGTATTTTTCAGGGTATCGCGACTTGAATGTTTAAGACTTTTTTTTTTATAAATTGCCCTGCACTTATTCTACAACTTATTAATAATGTGGATAAATGTATATGTACACGACAAATGTCAAGACCAAAGTAACTGTGAATGCCCCACCTAGCTATCGATGAACTGTGCTTGTCCTGTCCGTAACAGAAGTCGAGGTGCCCGGTGACTGTTTCTCCCTCGAACAATGAGGTTTTACTGTTTGTTGAAAACAAAACAAAACCTACTGTGCTCCGCTTCCTTTGCATATAGATCAATGGCTGATTCTTTTCCTTTCTTTTCCTTAGCTTCCTCGTACTTGGAGGGAGAAAGGGGAAAATGGGCACATTCTGTCCATTCCTGAGAGTGTTCCTAAGTTCTGTGGTCCAGAAAAGGGACAGTGGGCACAGGGGTTGGTTGTTCTAACAGTTGAAGTTCTGGAAACTGTCAAACGTCTCCCCTTGTGCGCCACATCACTTTGGGGTTCTCCGTGTTTTGCATTGATTCGTGTTTTTACCTCAATCTTATCTCTGCAGAGTAAACCTCTTTCCCTTTTCCTGCCTCCCTTTTCCTGTCTTCTTCCTGCGGCCTTTTTCTCTTTAAACTTCCTAGATTTAGAGTCTTAATATAAGGCTACCTTTTCTTTGTATTTTTGTGCCCCATAAAATATAAAAGGATAAAAAATATTAATTTAAGAGACTCTGGGAGTCTGATCAAAGTAGCTTTATATTAAGTACAGGACACCTTTAGTCTCACTACCCCAGCAATCGCTTTTGAAAACTTGAAATGAGTGGCCAGATTTAACGCATTCGCTACTGATCAAATTTTTTTTATCAACACTAAGCTTCTAAAGTTGCAATAAGGCATTGTTCCCCTTTTTAAAAGTTTTTGTTTGTTTGTTTTCGTTTTCGTTTTTTCTTGAGTTAGGTAAAAATTGCACGGTGGTGGTGACTCTGAACCCACACTGCTGGTTCCTTTCTGGAACACGGAAAAATCACCCTTTTTCAGGAGTTTATCGGGCATGCAGCAAGTGAGCCTGTTGTTGGAGGCGCTTGCATTTACAATCCGCCATGCTTATGAACTTCCTTTATCAAGAAGTCCGCATTTCAATAGAAACACAAACCTCTTTCCTTGCTCCTGGCTAATGTTCATTTATTTTAACTCTTTGCCGCCCTTTACTATCATCGTTTTTTACTCTTGTTTGTGAATTGACCACATTAACCTCAGAGAATTTGTGATTCTTGAGAGGGTGCTAAGAAGCAATTTCATCGATGGAAAAACTGAGTCTCTTCTGTCCGAGGGTCCCACGCGGTGCGGCTTGGGACTCTTCCAGAAGACTGATGCCCTTTTGAAGCTGCACAGCTAGACCCGGGGGCGGAAAAGCAGTGGCAATCCAGAGTCTGTCATAGTCTAACTGAGTGCAAGAAGTAACTATTAGTGATCCTGCGGAGAACATGCGCTCTGAGTCGGCACCAAGGGGGTGTGCCGCCTCAAATCTTGCTATCCGGGGTTTGCGAGACCCTTGCATTCTGGTACAAGAGTTGGGGGTATAACTTTTATACTTGAACCTACCTACCAAGTTTACATTGCTCGATGTAAGGTGCTATTTCTGTATTTAAATAACTTCAGTGTAAAAGCTGCTTCCTGCTTACCTAATTGCACTGCTAGGTTCCTTTGTAGATGTTAATTTTATTGCTGCTTCTCGCTTTGTTTTTCAAGTCCTTTTGGCTCCGCTCTCTCCTAGTGGCTATATTGTCTGTAGCCATCTAACTTGTAACTCTACTACATGTAAACCAATCTTTCCTTTTAGAAATATACTAAGCTTTATATAGTAGCAATAAAAATAAAGGCATTTAGTAAGAAATGGTAGTGATATTACTTTTAAGAACATGTTCATTTCTTGTGTGTGTGTGTGTGTATGTGTGTGTGTGTGTGTGTGTGTGTGTGTGTGTGTGTGTTGGGGGTAGTATGCCATGGCACGCAGGTGGAGGTCAGGGGACAACTTGTAGGAGTCAGTTCTCCCCTAAATTGTGGGTCCTGGGGATCAAATCAAGTGGTTGGACTTAGTGGCAAGCACGTTTGCCCGCTAAGCCATCTCACGGGCCCTGTATATTTCCGGTGGGTTTTCTCTGCTACTGTTTATTGTAAAAATGTTAACAGTGGCTACAACAGCTACATCGATGCTTCCTGTGACTCTCGCACACCAGAAACAACTGCATCGGGCTGACCTGAGAGCTTGGGAGGGTTAGGACCATGCTATTGGCCTTGTGTATGCTGTGTCCAACTGGAAGTGTAGAGCTTCCAGACTAGACTGATGTTCAATTCGACAGTCACAACTGAGACCACCTTCCCAGCTCCTGGTGTTCGTGAGGTTAACAGCTTGTGGGTCTAATACATGCTCACTTTCATTCACACCAAAGTCTGTTATTAGCATGGATTCCACCTAGCTCTCTAGACTCAGAGAGTGTGGTCCACGGTGCCTAGGTCAGCTCTGCTGCCTCATTGTTAGATGGGACAGGCAGATATTTCAGCTGGTGTGGTTTGAAAGAAAATGGCTCCCAAAGGGAGTGGCACTCTTAGGAGGTGTGGCCTTGTTGGAGGAAGTGTGTCACTGTGGAGGTGGGCTTTGAGGTCTTATCTATGCTGAAAATACTACCCTGTGCCTCAGTCCACTTCCTGTTGCCGGCAAATCAAGATGCAGGACACTCAGCTACCTCTCCAGCACCATGTCTGCCTGCATGGCACTGTTATGCCCAGATCATGACCCCAAAGAGACCACCGAAGACCGTGGATGTCCAGAATGCAACATCAAGGTTTATTCTATAGATACAAGTCTAGACAGGGAACTCATTCCTACACCCAATACAGTGAGGCAGGGAGGAGTTGTTCTTTCTTTGTGAGGCTAGCTTTTTAAAGGCAAAAACCACAAGCCCTTCAGGGCGGTTGAGGGGGGGCGGGAGTTGGGGGTTTTGCATGAGTGCAACTCGGATTGGTTTATTTTTATCTCTGTTTTCTTTTAATTGGGTGAGGGTATGTAACCTTTGAATTTACTGGTTGGGGGTTACAATTATCATTTTGGGGGCAGTCTGGCACAAGTCCCAGGCTTTGTCCTTGAGCTGCCATGGGGGCTGGCTGGCCTAGCACGTACTGACTGGGGGCTGGCTCAGTGGTCCAGGCTCTGTCCTTGACTCATGCACATAACTCTAAGTTGGTGAGGGGTCTACGTCTTTTGTTCACGGCCCTCCCAGAGACTGCTTGCTCAAGTCTCAGGAAGGCCTGGTCCTTTCACCACCATATCCCACCATGATAATGGACTGAACCTCTGAACTATAAGCAAGCCGCCACAATTAAATGACTGTAAGAGTGGTCATGGTATCTTGCTGGTTCACACAGAGGGAGCTTGTGCCTGAACATCTAGGGCATGGGCGATGCATTTTCCTCCAGCCGCTGTTCCTCCCACAGCCCCTGGTTTCCACAGAAACCAACCCCAGGCTGACCATATCCTCTTAGCCCAACCAAACTCTACCCTGGTCCACCCATCTCCCCAGGAGAGTCAGTCACCAGAATTAGCTTCCTGCTTCAGGAAGGGCTGGAGGCAAGCAACAAGACATACTTCCCGTCATTCCTTGTAGGCAAGCCGAGCTGTGCCATTCTGATACCCTCACTAAATCTAGTTCCATGTCCATTTCCTCAGCCTTTTCACAACCTTGAGGGTGAGGGGACTTGATAGATGTGTTACTCATTTTTCACAAAACCTCCGTCAGTTTTGCAGAGCCCAGCACTGCGGAAATGCAGCATCTGTAATTGGTGCCCCGGCCACGCCTTGATAGCCTGTTACGGTATCCTTCCGTTGTTCAGGATGTCCACACCGGGAGATGACCACTGAAGACATTAATATTTCCTACTTAACAGAGTCGTCCTGGTGGTTTGGTGTTGAGGTAGGGTTGATTCTGTGTCTTTTCTGGCCTGGATGCTTCCAAGTTTAGGAAGTCACACCAAAAACTAAACTGGTTTCCCTTGTCCCACATCTAAATCCATTGCTCTGTGGAGCCCCACTGGTAACCTTTCATTTCAGTGGCTCTTGTCAATGAGTGCTCTGAAGAGCTCGGGTGTTAATAGGCATTAAGAATGAAAAGTGGGCCAGGCAGTGGTGGTGGACGCCTTTGATCCCAGCACTTGGGAGGCAGAGGTAGGCGGATCTCTGTGAGTTCAAGGCCAACCTGGTCTACAGAGCGAGATCCAGGAAAGGTGCAAAGCTACACAGAGAAACCTTGTCTTGCAAAAAAAAAAAAAAAAAAAAAAAAAAAAAAAAGAAAAATGGGAATCAATGACACAATTAAACAGTTTGGGGGGAAGAGTTGTACTCCTGTGTGCCTATATAAATGGCGGGGGGTGGGGTGGGTAGGGGTCAACATCTGGTGGCCTTCCTCTGTCACTTTACACCTTTTCTGAGGCGATGTTTCTCAGTGAGCCTCTGTAGTCCACCAGTCTCTGCCATCCCTCCTGTAGCTGGAGTTGCAGGTGTGCGCTGTGTGGGTGCCGGGGATTTGAACTCCAGGCCTCATGCTTGTACCCCAACCGCTTTATCCACTGAGCCTTCTCCCTCGCCTCACAGTTCATTCTTCCATCATTACGAGATGACAGACTTACGTTAGTGAGTGTATTTGGCTTAAAAAAACTGGCTTGAGTATGAAAACGTTTTCACGGCATTTTATAAGAAGCTCCTCTGAAAAGCAACCAATCAATGCCCCGAGCCCTCTAAAGTGAACTTAATACTTAGCTTCTTAAGGGTAGAGGCCATATGTGACTCTTATCTGTATCCACTACGACCTCCTCAAAGGCATATCTCCAAAACACTGGAGTAATAGAGAGTTGCCCTAAAAGTTATATATATTGTATATATAATTATATATACAATACAATACAATATATATATTGTAATTAAAGCTTTAGAGGGCTATTTCATTACCCAGCTTCAGGAACAACAATTACCTAACACTACATCACACGGCGTTTTCATTTTAATTCAGAAGAATGGGCTCTGCGGTATAACCAACGCTTATAAAATGAATTTGGTCTTGATAGTCTTCCCTTTCAGTCACATCCCGGGCAGCATGCTGTAACTCGCTGGCACATCCTTTCCAGTCACACTGCTTCCAGCTTGCCTTCCCAGCCGTGCGAGTCACCCTCTCCTGACTGCCAGTGTTCACGTCTGTTCCCCCTCTCTATTTCTTATCCCAGGGACTTAAAACCTGGCAACACATTCCCGAGACTCCATTGCTGCCAGGTCTCTGACATGATTTTGACAGATCCACTCGTCACACAAGACTAGCAGACAGAAGGGATCCTGGGCCTGTCCCTCTTGCAGCAGAAGCCGCCCAAAGCTGCAGGGATGTGTTTGTATAAAAGACTTGAAAGAAGCAACGTGATTGGTCGATGATCGACATCTGCTTTTATGTAGGGATCTGTGGGCAAAATTGGGTTTAATCAGAGTTAATATAGCTTATCATGGTAACTGAAGTTTGAGCCATGTTCCCGAAAAATTGAGGTATCTAGCTATGCCATGATGCGGGTGTGTCTGTATATCACAAATTCTGTGAGTGGAAATAATTTCATATTTTAAACCCATACTTTACTTGAAGACTCATTAGTTGAGGATCTTGGTCACTGCAATCCTTACCCTACACACACTCTGCGACTGTAGAAGCAACTGGGAGACTTTAGTGGCAAGTGTTTTTAAACCCAACTTAAACGAGAACAGTCTTAGTGAAGGCCAGAGGTAGGAGGAGCCAGGTCATTTCCAAGGATTCCTTCCATCTTGCTTTGCTCCCTGAATCTGGTTTTTCTCACAGTCTGCGGCAGGTATAGCCCCACATGAGCCAAGTTCACCTGAAGAGAAAATGTGACTGTTTGGAATGGCTTCCACTCAGGACTCTTCAGAAAGTCTCTCCTCGGTTCTTATAAATCCAGACTGGCATATGCATCTTCTGTAGCTTAAATATAGCTTCCCCTTCCACAGGGCCCCACTCTGAGATGAAGAGTTACAGGCAGTTAACAACTGCAGAAAAAGAGAGAGTGTGAGCTCTCCCAGGGATGAGTCTCCTAATTATATACCTAATACCAAGCAGTCAGCCCTAAAATATACATATAAGCAACACTAAATGGTTGTATTTATATATTACGCTGTTATATAACAATAATAATGACAGAAAAAGACCATGAATTTGAGAGGGAGAGTGCTAAGAGGGGTCTGGGGGGAGTTGGAGCAAGAAG
>CABHPR010126012.1:26927-40791 GCA_902168415.1 Peromyscus melanophrys | reverse complement strand
TCTCTCTCTCTCTCTCTCTCTCTCTCTCTCTCTCCCCCCCCCCCAAGTAAGGGGCTATCAACTGGATCTCATTAAGACATCAGAGGCCACATTAACCATCTCTCAATAATGAGTAACTTAGACCAGAGCTGCAGAAGATGAATGCTGACCATGAAGCTAGGAAGCTTAAGGCCAGGATGGGGGACCCTCTTGAAGACTCAGAAGACCTTCTGGTGCTCCTCATGTTCTGCCAGATTGGGCATGGTTATTTTGTCAGAAGCAAAGACCTTTTTGATAAGGGTAAACTTGGGAGAGTGGGAGAAGGTACGGGGGTTGGACATAGAGCAGAGTCTCTGCCCTGCAAAGGAGAGAGAGAGAGACTGATGGCGTTGCATATATTTGATCTTTAGCCCTGGTCACGGCTCAGAAAGTTAACAGTCCAGCTATTTAAAAAGCCCTGGACTTGAATCGCAAGGGCTGGGACCTCAACACAGCCACATTAGTAGATGTGGCGTTTAAGCCACTTTACCTGCCCTGTGCCCTGTTAAACAGGATGTTCACAAGATTGGTGAGGAAGCTAAATGGAGTTTCTCTAATTCAGAGATGGCCAGGTGGTTCCCAGAAATAGTGGGATTAGACACACCCTCTCTTCTCCTGTTTTCTTATTTCTCTTCTTCCCTCCCTCCCTCTCTCCCTCCCTCTCTCCCCCTCCCCCTCCCCTCCCTCCCTCCTCCCTCCGTCTTTTGTACTGAGGATAGAACTCAAGGCCTCTTGCATGCTAGGCAAACACTCTCCCATCACTATACTGTACCCTGGCCCCTAGAAGCATTCTCTGCAGAGCAGGGTCTGCCTCCTCCTCTCCTGAGACAAGACAGTGACAGTGAGGACATTACTCACCATTGTGCACAGACAAAGGGCAATTGTGGAGCTCTGTGGATTCTTCGAGGAAAATTTTAAGCCCAACCCAGGAGGCTCACTGAGAAGGAGGCGAGTACAGAGTCATCTTAAGGACCCTAAAGTGGATGTGGCAATGCCCCAGGTGGGTACAGGCTGGCTCCATGAGACAGTTGGCCTTTCATGTTGAAAGCTGCTAGGGGAGACACTCAATTTAGAACCTCAGCTTTGGCAAGTAGGTGAAGGAAAAACAGTCCTGACTATTTCCCAGGCCTCTATGCTCTCTAATGGCTCCAGCTCTGCTAGCGTTAACCAGAGTTAAACATTTCTTCTCTCCTGTCGTTGAAAGACAAGCTCTAAGACACCTTCCCTGACAAGGTTAAGGCCTCAGCCTGCACTTGGCACCATCTTCAGAGTTGCTGTGTGTCTCTCTGCTGCTTTTTTGTTTTGTTTTAAGACAGTTTTGTAACTTTATCTATAAAGTATGTTGAGCAAAGAAAAGGAAAAAAAAAAAAAAAAAAACACAGGTTCCAATAACCTTGACTTCTGAGAAGTCCTCTGGTTCCTGAAGTAGAGCGAGTTTGTTTTTGAGATCTGTTTTGTCATAAAGATAAAAGTCTTAGCAGTTAGGGTTTCAGCCTTTTTAGTTTGTCTTTTCATCCTGTGAAATTTCAAATGGTACTGTAGAGTCCTTCGGCCTGCAACTTGAAGAACGTGGCTCAATGGTGCCCCCTAAAGGCCAGCAAGGAGGGGTACAGGACAATAGGAATTGGCCTGACCAGCCAAGACCAGTCCCCATCTGGGCAGGGTCCACTCCCTGCGGCAGCATTACTAATCCAGTCCAGACACACTGCTGATATGGACGCCTGCCACACCACTGAGAAGGGCTGGATTCAGGTATACAGCCTTGAACTCAAATCCAGCACAGGCATGTTACCTCACCTCTTTGACTCAATTTCCCTCTTTCCATAATATAAAATACAAGGTATGGCCATCATTTACTGTCGTTGTGAAATTGGTTCCACGACCCCACTTCAAATAGTAAAGTCCACAGTTGCTCCAAATGACCTAAACCATGTAACTGATGTAGATAGCTGTTTCATAGCAGTGTTTAGAGAACTATAGCAACACACCCAGTTACTGCAGATAAAGTCTCCCAGGCCTGGCTAGAGAGTACACAGAGCCATGTCTTGTGGGGAAGGGGCTGTCCTTTTTCTTTTTTCTTTTTCCTTACTTCCTTGAAGCTTTGTTCTCAGATGCACCAAACCGTTTAATCCTCACAGATTTATGTTGCATTATTATCCACTTTGTAATAACAAGAAATCAGCCCCCAATGAGTTAAGAAGTACTCCAACTGATAATTGCTAAAGTCAGGTTTGAGCTCAGGTGATACGGCCTGGAGACCCAACAAGACTGTACACTGGGCCCCCTGCTCACTGACAAATGCATCTTTGCTGGGAGAGCAAAGAAGAAACTGTGACTGGCCCAGCATAAACACTCAGTTAATAGGAACTCAGGTTAGACTCTCATTCTCGGTAGGCTATACCCATAAAAGGCAAGTCCTTGGGTTCGTCTGTGTTGTCTCATACAGTAAGACTTCCTTCATTGCTAAGGGTAAACAATATTTCATTGTAAGCCTCTACCACATTTGATTTCTCCACTTAGCTGTCAAAAGATGTTTAGGATATTTTCACCTCTGAGCCACTGTTGATGATGCAGCAAAACCCAGGAGAGTGTGAGCATCCCTTCAACACGCTGTTGTCAGGTCTTCTGGGGAAAGCCCCAAGCAGATTCCCTGGGTCACCTGGTAGTCTTAGGTTGCCATGGTAACCGGACCACTCCACATTCCCATCAACTACCCAAAGGTTCCTGTTTCTCAACCCCTTCTCCAATGCTTGTTTTTGTTTTGATAATGCCATCTGGCAGGTGTATGATGAATTCTCATTGTGAGGAAAAGATATGAAAATGAAATGTCATGTTGGTGATGAGAGAAGCCAATCAACTAGATTTGGACAGTCTGCAAGCCGTATAAAACCACTGAGGTGTTTTTTTTTTCTTAATCAATTTACTCTGACTACAAATTCTTAATATTCTTAATTTATTTCTCCTAAATCCTTACTGTTGATATTTACCTACAGAAGTAGGAAGGGAAAGTCAGTTCAGAAAGCACTCTCTAACCAGATATGCTATATGCATGTGACTTAAAAAGTGAGTCCCGCTAGGCATGGTGCCTTTTTAAGAAAAGGAAAAGTAGGTTTGGGGTACGGGGACAAAGCCCAGAAACCATCTTCTCTGTGGAAAGGGGACATGAAACACTCCTTCCAGAGGAAAGCCACGTTCAAAGGGCATGTTTCTTCAGATAGAGACCTCTCACAACAGCAGTTCACGAGCATGAGTATCCTTTCAGCCAGAGGCCGCTCCATCCCTTGGCGGTAGCACAGAGAAACGAACTCAGCTTTGCAGAGACCCCTGCTGGCCAGATGCAGGTGGTACAATGTAGCCAACTGCCTGCTTGTCCTGAGACGCTAACAAGCTGAGGTCAGAGGAAAGGCAGCCTCTCCCAGTCCGTTCTGCCCTGAGTACTTCATCTGGACTACCATGAGTTCAAGAAACTTTCCTGGTCTCCAAGCCTTTTGTCTAGGAGCCTCTAGGGACAGAGATGGGCAGACACCAACCCTTTCCCCGAGACACTCAGAGATGGGTGCAGGAGAGAGCCTGGCACAAAGGGGTACCATGCGGGCTAGAGGGTGCCATCATGGCAGAGTAGGGCCCCCGTAGAGAGGCACCAGAACCTTGGCGGAGGAGGCGCTGTGTGGACTGTTCTGGAGCACTGAGGCAGAGAGGGTGCAGAGGTCCCGCGAGGACACCCTGGCACAGGGCTCCTCCGCTGAAGGTGGGAGTGGTGAGAGCGCCCAGGGATGGGAAGGTCCTGTCTGCCTTGTTGAGGCTCTTCCTATTGGTGACGTGAGACCTCTCCTTCTGGGTGAATAAGGAACACTAGAGTGAGGAGAGTTTCTAGGACCCTCACCAAGGAAGAGGCAGGGCAGGTCCTTCCCAAAGAGCCTTGGCTTCTCTGTTGAGATGCATTCATGACCTCTTGGCCCAAGACTTACAGGTGCAGCTATGATGTGGAAGAAGGACCCAACTTAAAAAGCAGTGGGGGAAAGGAGCTGATGAGAAGCCCTGAGTACCAGCTGAGGCAGGAAACCAGGCGCTTCAGTAATAAAACTGTAGCTTTAGAAAATCATTTTGAAAACAGTCAACATGGTGGAATACCATGCTTTCTAAGGTGTGGGATCAAAGGCAACAACTAGCAGCAGAGAGCCAGGCTTCAGGGTTCAGTTCACTGGTCACGTGCAAAATCCATTAAACACACACACACACACACACACACACACACACACACACACACACACACTTACAGGTCTTGGGGGGGGGTGCTGTAGAGCAGTATACTACTTTGTTGAGAAAGATGGACATACAGAATCAAGGGTTGACAGTGTCATTCAGGCCATTGTCTGTAAGGGGAAGATTGGACTGGAGCAGGTTGGTAGCCAAAAGAAAGTGGAGAAGCCAGGGGCTCACATGGGTCTGTGAGATGCCAGAGCAGCTGCAGCGAACCACTCAGCTGGGACAGCACGAGAGGCCAGTGGGGTAGGACACTGACTGCTGGGGAGGAGTTCTCAGTGGGAGTCCAGGCTGCAGGGTCATTGCAGGAGGAGACCAAGCCTGGGAGCAGAGCTGATAAGGCAGGGCAAGTCCGACAGATAAAGCTCTGCCAGACTTACACAACCAAGTAGTAAAGGAAGGTTCTAGATAAGTGCAGGTTCTTAGCTAGTGAGGAAATGCAGCTTGTGACATGCTTGTGGTAGTGGTGGGGTTGTGGTTCATCATCTTGAGCATGGAGGCAGAATTCTTTGTTTCCCTGGGGATTGACCTCAGTCTCTTCTCCTGAGATAGGGCTTTCCCGATTAGATGGCCCCTCCCACCCACCTGTTATGAAAGGTGATGTGCTACTGAAGTGTTCTTCCTGACTAAAATTCATTTGCACTGCACCATCTAGATTGGAGTCTGACCGCGTTACATCCTAGTCAACCTGATACAGGAAGTTAACCATGGCAAGTGTCCTTCAAAGAGGCAGAGACCGATGAAAGGTGTGAAGAAGATTCTGTATTGATTTTCCGCCACTGTGACGAACAATCAACACAATCGATTTAAAGGATGCAATTCATTTTGTCTCACAGTTGGGAGATCTCAATGCATAGTCAGTGGTCTGTTGCATTGGGACCCTGTGAGTCAGTGAAGGGCATGTTGGAACAAGGCTTCCAACATTCACTCCACACAGCCAGGAAGCAGAGAGAGATGCAGGCAGGCAGGATTGAGGGCCTGAATATCTTCTTCAAGGATACTCCCCTGGTGATTGGAATTCCTTCCACTTGACCCCACCCCCAAAAGTTGTATCACCTCCCAGTAACACAAAGGATGAGTACCCAAACCTTTAACAAAAGGACCTTTGAGCAACATCCAAGGGTGTGTGTATGTCGGGGACGGGGGAATGAGAAGAGACAAGAGAGCAGCAGAGGAAGGCAGTAGGTTAAAAGTAAGTTCAAAATGTCTTAATAAAGAGACACTTGCCACCAAGCCTGATGACCTGAGTCTGGTCTCGAGGACCCACACGAGAGGGAGAACAAATCCCACAAGTTGTCCCCTGACTTTCGCATGCATGTCATAGAACACACTGCGCCTTGCTCGCACAGTAAAACTAAAGAAGTTGAAAGGACAAGAGGACAAATCGGGAGAGATAGAGGTCACAGGCAATGACCAGTGTCTTGGTGTAAGCAGCATGGCTCGGTGTAGCTGACTTTAAAGACACACATTTTGGAACAAGTTATTTTAATGCCCAAACTGGACTAGGATTCAAGATCGAACTGAGATTTCTCAAACAAAAAGGCTGTCCTGGGTGCCTCTGTGCTGGGAGTTTAATCCCCGCCCCTCTCTGCAGCCATTGTCTTTTTGTGAGGAGGAGAGGTAGGAGACCAGGCTCTGAGCTCAGCAAATGAGGTGCCTGAGGCTTGAAGCATTGGGGGCGGGGTGGGTTACTTGCCCTCTGTAGTGCACAAGGATAAGGAGGGATGTCTCTGTAACACACAAGGTCAGGTCAACCCTGCCTGCCGCCCTGAATAACAGCCCTGTTGGGTCTGTAGTGTAAAGAATACGGCAGACGTGCAGCAGGTCTTGAAATACAAACGCTAACACTGGAAATAGTTTATTAACAACAAAGATAGAGGAACACATTCCAAGAAACTAAACTGGGTCAACCTAGAGCAAACGGGCCCAGCTTTTGCCTGGAGACGTGTGAGAATACAAACGCTCCTGTTCCGTTTTCATTATGAGTAGAAAACCCACCCTGGAAGAACCCAGACCATCCTAATTTGGGTCTCCTGAATTTACCACCAGCATTATTTATGCACTGTCCACAGAGTGCAGCGTTGTGATGCCTCCGGGGTCCGTCCTTTCTGCATAAGAGCGACACTGTGCAGGACCCTCCAGGAGTCTGCCCCCTACTGGCCATATGCTCCAACTGCCGCCTCCGATTCCATCACAGGGAGACGTGAGACCCTGAAGCCACACCTAAGCTGCCGCCTTTCCTTGTCTCTGCCCCTGAGTCCATGAGTTAGACACCATTGAAATGTTAAAGCAAACAGATAATAAAGTTTAGCAGGACCGACCAAAACCACAGAGATGGCCCTTGACTTTGAGCTAGGCTTTCCTCTCAGGTGGCTGGAGTGTCCCTCTCAAACTAAGGCAACAGGAGCCACCCTCTCTCTCCTTTCTGGTTTATCCTGCTGCCTCCACCCTCCTCAGCGCTGGAGTTAAAGGCATGGGCCACCATACACAACCCATCTGTGATACTCAGGAACTCTGCTCTAATAAGAACTGACCACACACAGACTAATGTCTGTACCCCTCCAGCAGAAACCAATGGTCTTTAAGAATCCGGTAGCTTCCTCCTCTCTTTCCCCTCCTCTTCCAAAGGGATCAATGCCAAAGAGGCAATCACGTGAGAGAGGAGGCTTTGACAAACTGAGCTTAATCCAATCCCTGTCAAATCCATACAGGAAAATTAGACTCAAGTTATTGGACCTTGGGTTCACTTGCTGTGTTGACTCCAAGGCCGTACTTGCCTTGTTTTCCCTGTTGGATGATTGTGTGCATGCCACCAGAGCTGGAATGAGAGGCTCCTCACAGGCTCTTCATTCCTCAAAACCCCAGATCAAAGGAAAAGCCAGAGCTCCCCAAAGGCTTGCCTCATCCCTGCCTGGGACATTCGGCTTTCACATCTTCCTTCTCATTCCTCCATTCTATAAAATTTAGATTTCATAGGGAAACTGTGAGCATCATATCACAGTAATGATCTGATTTCCACAGAGATGAGATGTTCCCTCCTACACTTACTGCCTCGGTGACTTCAATGACTCCCCAACCCCACCCTGGGACAGTGACACCCTGTGGCCTTCTTATGTCTCATGTGCATGCTGCAGTCACCACACAAGGAGCTGCTTTCTCTCCTCAAGTCATTTCAGGCTCTCCCACAGTTTTGGATGTGACCTGCCCCCCCCACCCTACCTCCACCCTACCATCACCCTACTATGTCTACTTAGAAAGCCAAGATTCACCCTTCCAGTTCCTGCTCAGCTCAAATGTCCTGGGAAATTGTCACCAGAAAAGGTTTTGTATGTCTCGGCTCTCCTGTCACATTTTCCTGAAGTTCAGGATTGTGTGCTCAGCCTTCCTGCTATCTTGAGCTCTGTACATGCACTGGCTGCACACTTACGCTTGAGTGCCCTGAAAATAGAAATAGTGTCATCTGGAAATGACATGTACTCACAGACCCCCGTGCTAAATAATGAATAGATGTTGTAGATAAGTTAGAAAAACTAACAGACCCTTATGGATGGATGGATGGATGGACGGACGGATGGACAGACAGAAAGACATAGTTCTGGTACCTAACTTCATACAAGACATCCAAGAACATCTTTTCTCAGTTTTCAAATGCCTTAGTTCTGAAAATTACACAGCTTTCGTGAGGTGTGCATTGCATAAGGGACACAGAAGCTAATTCACTCCATAATAGAAACAACTAATACTTTCCATCTTGTACAACATTTAAGATCCCAAGAGCTGAGGACCTAGCATGGAAAGGGCCCTGAGTTTGGTCCCCAGCATCACATAAACAAACAAACATAAAGTCAAAAATTGTTTAATGCCTTATCTCTACTAAGAATCATGGACTGTCAAGCTCTTCTGACAGAAGGTCTCTTTGGTAGGAGATAACAGGCTTTGGAGCCATTTACTTCCCCCGGCTCTAAAAACAAAACACCAGAATAACTACCATATTCAGTGATAAAATCAACCCAGGAAGGTTTCTGCCCCTTGTCAAGGACATGGATGCCTCAAGCTCTCTGGAATCTTAGTTTGGAACTTGAAGAGGAAGTCTAAGGATTTGGGACAATGGGGAATGTAGCAGAGAGATAAGGATGAAACCGGAAGGAAGAAAAGAAAGGGAGGAAGAAGGCGGCCTGGGGGAGTGCGCTCTGCCACTAGACTCTTGACTTGCACCTAGTGAACCCATGAACGCCTTTGCAGGGCATGTTGGTTCTGATGGAAACAGGAAGCTTGTGAGGAAGCCTAGGAAAGGAAGGGCTGTTGTAGAAGATAAACCTATGCCCCATAAACCCCTTGGTGTTCCTGGTTGGCCAAAGCTAAAACAAACAGGAATACCAAAGGATGCTCAGATTATAAGGAACATCATGACCGGGCAGAAACAGGGACCCAGATGCTGGGATCTTTCCTGCTGACATTGTGAACAGGAACACTGGTGTTTAATGTGTGAGACTCCTCCTCCACTCCCTTTTACACACTCAACAGGAAGATGATAGACGATGTCACTAAAACCTAATGAATCTCCCCCCACCTCCCCTTACAAAGGGTCCCTACAACAGTTCCCTCTCTACTCTGTGAGCAAATGCACTCCTGTCCAAGACTGAGGTAGAGAGTGCTGCTATATATACCCAGCTTATAAGATCAACTGCTCCCAGATCCATGATTGTTCAAAGTCCCATATTACACACATCTAGGCCAGGCAGAGACTAGGCCCCATTCATTCTGTACACTCGCCATATAATCCACATCCACATGCCTTCTAGCAACCTGGGTGGACATTCACTTCATCTAAAGTGAATCAAATTCTGGCCCCACTGAACAGGCTAAGGTATATATAGCGCCTGCTGAGTGGCAAATGATTATCAATGCCTTTAAATGTCTTAACTTGGCTCAGCTTCACACCAGCCTCCCCAGGAGTGCACCAGACAGAAGATCTGAGACACAGTTCTAACTCAGGAGACACTAGGCCCAGGGAGGCTCTGGGCCCAGGCATTGTAGAGAGTCAATGACAGCTTCTCATCCACCAGGCAAAATTACCTCTTGTAACTTCTAGAACCTTCCTATCACACAAACACTTACCTCCAGCAACTACACCAGACCTGAAGACACAGAATGAGGAGGAGTCATGGTATGCCTTCAGGAATTCACAGAGATACATTGTGTTGATCTAGGCTAGGCCTCCTCCAAAACCTTCATGCTCTGAGTTATCAACATCGTCATCATCATCATCATCATCATCATCATCATCATCACCATCATCATCATCATCACCATCATCCACCACACTTTGCAATGGACAAATGAGGAAAACTTCACAGACTGAAAGTGCAGCAAAGATGCCCCAGTCATTCAGATTTTCCCCCCACTGTTTAAAAGCTTCTGCTCTTGCCAAGGTTGTGCTGGAATGGCACTTTCCATTGCACACCAAAGGGAAAAATGAACGCAGGCTGACCCACTCTAATGCTAACGCCCAAGCTCTCATCCAAAACTGTCTGTGAGCCTAAATGGCATCCCATGTGGAAAACCCACACACAAAACTAGGTTTCATACACAAAATTATTTTTAAATTACACGAAATATCTTGGTACTACATGTATATGTAGATGCAGAACATTAATGAATTTTGTGTTTTGACTAGAGCCCGTCCTCAAGCTATCACATTATATCTATGAAAAGATTCCAAAATCTGAAGCACTCTGCTCCCAAGCGTTCTGGGTATTCATTTACTGGTCTGATTTCTGTGTTGCAGGAACAAAGTGATGCCAATACTTTAGGAGTGCAAGTATGTGTTATACTGTGTGAGGCAGGTGCCCTTGGGCCATGTGCTAATGCCACTGTGTTGGCCAGGAAGGAGACAGATCTTCCCTTAACATTTGCAGGACTCAGATCAAGACACAAGAGGAAGGATGGGACGTACGTCTAAATGTCTAGACGTTTAACTCAAGCTGACAAACTGATACATGAATGTTTTCCATCCTCCTAACTTGGGCATCTTTATACCATAATATAAAAGCCAGTGGAAGCTGATCATAGGGGCACACACCTTTAATCCCAGCACTAGGGAGGCAAAGGCAGGCAGGTCACTGTGATTCCGAGGCCAGCCTGATCTAGAGAATGAATTCCAGGGCAGCCAGGGGTACATAGAGAAATCCTGTCTCCAAAAGCACATATACCAGAAAAAAAAAAAAAAGCCAGTGGAAATGAATGATTCTGACAGCATTGAAGAAGGAAAATATCAAAGACAATTCAATTCTTATTTTGAAGTTTTGATATTTCCCCTCCACTCTATTTTTAAAATGTACTTTCCAGTGCTGGGGATCAAACCCAGGGCCCTGTGCACACTAGGCATTCTACTCTTGGCCCCCCAGATCTCTTATAGCAGCAATGTTTAGGTAAGAACAACCAAAGACAAATACAAATAACAAACTGTGACATGCACATTTAGTCCTTAAACTTTTCTCCATGCCATTGTTTCAACCATGTTCTTAGTTTCGTTGTTCTATTGGAACTTACATTCTATTGACAGTATTAAAGAGAAAAAGTAATAATTGTATCAAAATATCATCAATATATTTCATTGAAACTTAAAGTAAATGTTAGAAAGACGATGGTAACAGTCTCAGCTCACGGAATGTGAGAATTTTTTTTCCTTTAAATAATTCTAAGTTTCTGGACATATTGGTTCACCCTTTTAACCCAACACTCAAGAGGCAAAGGCAGGTGGATTTCTGTGAGTTCAAGACCAGCCTGATCTACATACCAAGTTCCAGGCCAGCAAGGAGTACATGATAAGATTTTGACTTTTGAAAAAAATTAAAATATTCCTAGTTATTTGTGAAGATCAAAAAGGAGACATGCCAATTGCAAATAATAAAACATTCCATTTTAAATCAAAGCTGATTATAAAAACTAGTGTTTTTATTTAACTTTCTTGAAAACTTAACAGTTTTTACAAGGAAAGTTCTTTGGAATTCTCATAAGATCTTTCTGATTCCAAGTAGAAAGAAGCATAATTATTCCACCTCTTCCATTTGATGTCAAGACCTTCGTGTGTACAAATGCAAGAGGAATTATTTAGCATTTTGAAATGTTCCACAGGCACCATGTGCAACAGCTTGCAAATATTGTTCTCATGCTGTCTGAGAGGAAGGAGTTGAAAGCCTGAATTTGTCACTTCTCCAGGCTATGGTCAAGCTTCCTCTGCTCACCCCAGTCTTCTCCTATGCTGGTAGCCATATAATACCTAAAGCCCAACACCAAGCAAACTCAGGATGGAAAATTGCTTCCTGACACCTTCCTGTGGCCAATCACAAGACCACAGATGGGGTGGGAAAAGACAAAACATCCTTTTCTTTTCCTTCTAGAGACTTTTCAATTGTGCCATTTATTCTGTCTTAGAGTCTTAACTTACTAGTAAGGAAGGTTCTTAAGGGGCTGGAGAGATGGCTCAGTTTGTAAAGAGCTTATTGTGCAAGCAGGATGTGGTGATATTTTATTTGTGCTGAAATGTGGTGATATTTTATTTGTGCTTTGGTAAATAAAGCTTGCCTGAAGAATCAAAGGAAAAAGAAAGCCATTATAAGTAAATAAAGAAGTCAAGCAGTGGTAGCACATGCTTTTAATCCTATCACTTAGCAGGCATGATCTCTGTGTGTTCAAGGCCACAGCAGGGAACAGAGCTAAGTGTGGTGACACACGCCTTTAATCCCAGTGTCTGGAGGTCTGTACAGACAGACAGAAAGTGACAGAGCTGTGTAGGAAGAGGAAGTGATGTAGCTGGACAGAGAGCAAATCAGATGGCAGAACAGCAAGGAATATGTGCGTGGGTAGACAGGAAGTAACTTGCATTTGGAAGCTGCAGAGTTGGTGAGGTAAGGTTGGCTGGTGGCTTTCCCTATTTCCCTGATCTCTCTAAGGCTTTCATCCCTGTATTTGGCTCCATGTTTTTTATTTAATAAGACCATTTAGAAATTCGTCTACAGCAGGAGAAACTGAATTTGGAACCCCCACACTCATATAAAAAGAGAGACTGAGTTTGGATCTCCAGCATCCATATAAAAACCAGCACCAGCTGCACACATCCAACAGTGTAGAGTAAGTGACACAGGAGGATTCCTGTGCCTTGCTGACCACCCAGTCCTGTAAAATCAGTGAACAGCAGATCTGCAGGAGGTCTGTCTCCAAATCCAAGGTAGGGAGCAGTTACAGAAGCTGCTTGACTTCAACTGCTGACCTCCACATATGCCCACACACACACATGCGTGCGCACACACACACACACACACACACACACACACACGCACACACACATGCACACACACACACATGCCCCCCCACACATGCCCCACCACACATACACATAGTTGTTGAATTGTTTAATTATTTGTTTTTACTTATAGTATATTATAATCTGAATATAATCCTTAAAGACAAAAATATTAGCTTCTCAAATTGTCAAGGCATGCTATATTCTTGTAAATGTCCCTTACAAGAAAATTCACATTTAATCTGAGGATATAAACATATGTATGAAATTGAATTTTGTATGATCCTACATATATAAGCCTAATACATGCCCATATGAATATGTAGTTAAATTATATTCTTGGTCTATAACATTTATCTATAACCCTAGTTGCTTTTGTCCACGTGATCCTGTGAGTTACTGGGAATGCATTTTTGTCCGTTTTTTCTTTGCTTTAACATTGTTTGTTGACTATGAGTTCATTCATGTCTTATAGATCTTGTAAATCATGCTTTCTAGTTTTGCATAACCAGAGTTCTTACATGATGTTATGTGCCTTTAAACTTTTATATAATTAATTTTGTCCCTTTTCACTTTTTTGTCAGTGTTGATCTGCTATATATGCTTATTCACCCCCTTATTTTATTTCTTGTGGGCTTTAGTTTTTTAAGATTTATCATGTTTTGTGTGAGTGTGTGTGTGTGTGTGTGTGTGTGTGTGCGCGCGCTTGTGAATACCCACAGAGGCCAGCAGAGGGCATCCGACCCCCTGGTGCTGGAGTTGCACATGGTTGTGGACTGCCTGACAGAAGTGCTGGGAACCAAACTGACCTTTCCAAGAGCAGCAAGCGCTCTTAGCTGCTGAGCCATCTCTCCAACCCCTCGTTCCTTTATTTTAATTTTTTATTTAGTTTTATCATTATATAGATGTAGCATGAGTCTTAAAAGGTCTTATTAATTAAATCAAACCCGAAGCCAGGTATTGAGGTGAAATGCTGGATGGTCAGAGAGACAGAACAAACCACAGCTAACCTCACCTGGCCAACTTCTCAGCTGATCTTGTTTCCTCAGACTGTAGCCTCTGTGTCCTCATCCAGAATGGGTCTCAGCTGAACTGTGCTTCTCGAAAGCCTGAATGCTTAACCAGGCCAAATGCCTCTCCAGGCCAAATGCCTCTCCAGGCCAAATGCTTCTCCAGGCCAAAGGCTTTTGTTTCTGGTCCTCACGCCTTATATACCTTTCTGCTTTCTACCACCACTCCCTGGGATTAAAGGCTTGCTTTCTGGGATTAAAGGCGTGG
>CABHPR010126012.1:0-26827 GCA_902168415.1 Peromyscus melanophrys | reverse complement strand
ATATATATATATATATATATATATGGGAGTGTTTACCAGCATGTATGTCTATGAACTATGTGCATGCCTGGTGCCATCAGAGGCCAGATGATGGTGCCAGACCCACTAGAACTGGAGTTACAGGCAGTTGTGAGCCTACGTGTGGGTGCTGGGAATCAAACTCAGGTCCTCTAGAAGAACAGGTGGTACTCTTAACCACTGAGCCATCTCTCCAGCCCCTCACCTTAGTCATTTTCACTGTTCTCCTAAAGGCCAGCATGTAAATGAGTCAAGTTTCCATAATTCCAGTCTGATAGTCTCTGCTTTTTATACAATAATCCAGTCTACTAATAGTTATTATAGTAATAGCAATGTGGAGTAGGAGGAGGAGGAGGAGGAGGAGGAGGAGGAGGAGGAGGAGGAGGAAGAGGAGGAAGAGGAGAAGGGTGAGTAATTCACCCAGAGTTCCATGCACTGAGCACTCCATGTGAGTGAACATCTCACTGTCATTCGCTGTTCTGCGCAGCTCTTCCAATTTAACGTTTGTCACCGATTTTACTTTGTTTGTTTCTTCTTTTTCCTTATTTTATGACGTAGCTGCCTTTTCCCTTCCTACTAACTTAGTATTAGGATCTCCTCTTCCTTACAGGTTACCTCTTTTTTCCAAGACATGTAATTTGGAATGCAATCTCTACTGTTGCTTGGAAAAGCTGACCTCTCTTTTCTCCTGTCGAGGTGTTCTATCCCTACCTCTCCCCCATTCCAATACACCATGATATTTAGAGCATGGTGCCTCCCCTGCTCCTCGTTAGCCAAAAGATAGCCTTTATAAAACTTTTCCTTACTTCATTACCTCAGGTGCTCCAGTTGCTTCAAGGGGAAGCAGTATTAGCGCTTCCCTTACAGTCCTGTGGTCTGTACACTGACTTTCAGGAATTCCTGCTTAGCACTGGCCGTGCCTTTCACAGGCAGCCCACTATTAACATACAAGGTTTCTGCTCAGAGTTGCTAGTTGCTAGATCATATGACCATTTCCTAATATCTACCGTGGCAGATGAAAAGACAGCTTCAGTTCCACTACTTCTCATTTCAATGTCACTTGTTCTTTTTCTCTGAACATTCAAAACTGTGTTCCCTTAACTTTGAAATCCTAATTTTTTTTAAAAAAAATGTGCCTACTATAATCTGATATTTAAGTACTTGCTATGTGCAAGGCACTACTCTAAACATTCTCATGTATTTATCCATTTCATCCTCAATTCAACATTTTGGGATAAATACTACTGTTATGTTCACTTGACATATGAAGAAACTAAGGCTCAAGATTAAGTATATGGTCCAATTTCAAGCTCCTCATCAAGGATGGGGGTGACGGGAGCTTCACATCCAAGCGGGCAGTATCCAGGATCTGAGTCGTTCACCATTCACCATACACTTAGTAACTGAACTCAACTGAATCTTGGTGTCCCCTTTGAATTGATTGTTTCTAGAGAGTTTCCCTAGATCCATTGAGATACCCTTAGTAATTTCTCTCCTTCATTTCCTCAAGGTATTCCAAATTGAAGTCTAAGCTCATATAATTTTGTTATTTCTGTATCCAGAAATAAACTCTAATCTGTGTGATGCCAAGAATGTCTTTGGGAGGGGAAGGAGGTAATAAGTTTTGTAGTTAGCATGCAGAGTGATGGGCTTCATTATGGCAGAAAATGTCTTGTTCAAGGCAGTGACTCCAGCACCTGTTTCAGCTCCCGGTGTATGTAGGTGTTCAATGTGTATTGGTTACTATTAAATGAATGGAATAAGTTCTGACTTCCAGGTGTACTCTGAAATATTGATAAGTACTCCCGAGAGCCCTGAAACCTCTTTTCTTTGATTGGTCCCTGAGCATTTCACTTGGGAAGCAGCTAAGCCTATGGAATTTCTACTCAGCACCAGCCTGTCTTACAGGGTCATACCTGAGGGCCTCAGTGGGCTAGCCCAACCCTCCTCTAAGCTTCCCACACACAATTAGACAAACTAACTAAAGCAAGCAAAAAAATGAACAAGCAAATATTCTTTCCCTATGACACCAAATACGTGGATCTCTACCACACCAGCTGGATTTCTTACAGTTTAATTTCACATTCATATTATCTACTAGAGTCATATCAGGTTCCCCAAACTGCAGGCTGCCCTAAGAAAACTCCACTTCAGAGACCAACCAGGAATATGGGCCTGCCACACTTCCTACCAACAAGCTAGCAATAAGGGGTTCCTAAGAACCCCTTCACTGGCTTCACAATTTGCAAGAATGGGTCCTAGAACTGAAAGTCTGTCTCTTGACAGCCATTATTAAGAGGCTTAGAGGATATCAATGAGTGTTCAGGTGAAGGCTAAATAGGGTGAGGCTCACAAAAGGGCCCTGAATCTGTGTTGGCGATGTTTGGGTACCCCTCTCCCAGCCCATGGACTGGTGCTTGGTGACAACCTGAAGGTTCTCTAAACGCCATAGCTCAGGGTTACCATGAAAGCTTTACCTCATGGGCATGGTGGATTAAGTTATTGTCATTGATAATTAAACTCAACCTCTAGCCCCTCCTCCACTCTTCAGGAGTCAGGGATGAAGCCGAAAGTTTCTGTCTCAATCACATGCCTGGTTCCTCCAACAACTAACTCTACTCTCTGAGATCTGCCTTATTAGCACAAACTCAATTATTAGTGAAGAACCACATGATTAGTGGTATACAGTACTCCTCTGGTCTCTGCTAGGAAGAAAGGTCAAGTGTGGATTTTTTTTTTTTTTAAGTTAAATGTTCAGTCAGCATACAGGATGGTTTATATCAGCAACCTGACAGGATCTGGAATTATCTACAGGACAAATTTCTGGGCATACCTGTGGTAGATTATCTAAATCAGGTTGAGGTAGGAAGACCCATCTTAACTGTAAGGAGCACCATTCCATGGACTGGAGTCCTGGTCTGAATAAAAAAGGACAAAGGAAAGGGAGCTGGGTACCAGCATCCATCCACTCCCTTCTTCCTGATGGCAGAGGCAACATGGCCAGGTACCCTCAATTCCTGCCTCTATGGCTTCCCACCATGGTGGCCTACATCCTCTAACTGAGCCAAATAAACCCTTTCTCCATCAAGCTGTGATTGCCAAGCTATTTTATCATAGCAACATGGAAAAATAACCAATACAGCATATAAAATAACATGTTTCATCATGACATTTTCATAAACATATTCATCATTGTACCTCGCTCACATATGCCCTAACTGCTCTCCCCCGTCCCTTCTCCACCTCTCTCTCTGCTCCCATTCTTCTTCCCAATTAGTCACTCTTCACATCATGTATAAGCATGTGTGTACATATATGTTGCACACCTTTATTTCCCAGCATATGAGAGGAAATACACAATTTTGTCATTCTCCCTCCTATCAGCCTCTCTTTGCCCTTCCCCTCTTACTCCCCCCCTTCATGTCCCTTCTACTTTCATACCCTACAAATATTCAAATGTGTGTTCTTTTAATGTGTGTGCCACTGTGCCATCAGTCTCCGCAGCATTGACTTGTAAGCAGATTAAACACTCCATCAGAAGGAATAGGACCATCTCAGGGGATGTAGGTAATCCTAGTATAGTTCAAAGAAAGAGATCTGTGTAACTAAGGATAAAAGGAGTTGGGGCTTGTAAGAACCCTTCCAAGGACAGCAAAAAGCAACACCCAGTCCAAGGGGCGGGCAGCGATGGGAGGGTCACACACCCACAAAGCACCTGCTGCGTGCTGTTCTGATCACCCCTTCCTCATCTGTGCTAGACGCTCTCCCTTGCCTAGGTTAGGATTTGCTTCTGTGGCACCACCGCACCCATTGTAAAATGTGACCCAGAAACTGCATCAGGCCTGGATCTTAGCTATCTAAAACTTCTGCTCCTTAACATTCTCGCTAAGACAGGAAAAGACAAGCATTCGCAGGGCCCAAGTTTTAATAGTTTTGACAGAGTCTGAAAGGACGCCCCACTGAACTCGAATCAAAGAAGCCGTGAAGGATGTGGGACAAGGCAAACCGGCAACCTGTTCCCACTCTGCTCTGCTTTGGGATGCAGGATCAGGACTAGTCACTGCACCCTCTAATTCACACAGTTCTGTGGTCAGGCAGCCATCTGGAAATCTCAAGTAAACGTGGACAAAGTGGGTACATTGCCTCCCAGAAAGGGAAAGCATCAAAGGCAAGACACAGAGACACTCTCTGCCAGAGACAAGTCAGACAAGAACCCCCAGATGTTGGGAATTATCTCGGTGTGCATGAGCCTGATGTGTGCCTGATGAGAGCAGAGGGAATTCAAGCCATCCAGGGACACACAGAGTGCACACAGGCAGCCCACACACTGTGTATACTGGCCGGTATCTTGTTTGGTGGCCCATGGACCTGATGGTAGTGGGGGCAGATAGTCACAGACTAAAAGAATGATAATGATGTCAGCTGAATGCCAGAAGAGATGGGAGAGAGAGAGAAGGAGGAAGAGGTGTGGGGGGGGAGTGGAGGTGGGGAGATGGAAAAGAACTAAGTAAGACAGTGAGTTATTTCAATGGAATAAAAGATATAGTAGCAGAGTAACATTGAACACGGGAGGAAAATAGAACTGAAATTATAGAAAAAGCAAGGGGCCATTGAAGAATAAACACTGAAGTTCTTCCAGAAGGGGGCCATGGTGAAAACACCGAACACTTTTTAGAGCTGGGGGTTACAAATGCAGGCCTTGTATCTACACAGTGGTGAGCCTGAGAACAAACCAGACAAGCTGAAACAGGAAGAAGACCCTGAATCCCACCTCAGGAGACAGGACTGAGACCAAAACTATCCTCATCCCAGATACAATCGGCGACAACGTGCCTCATTCTGGAAAGCCACTGTAAACATAAGGCTGACAGGGAAAAGGCCCAATAGGCACACAGGTCGGAAACTGTCACCTACAGTGGGCCAGAGAGGAATATTGGTAGAGCAATTTTTAGAGAAAAAAACACTGAAGTCAAACAGGCGTGTGCTCATCGGTGCTGCCTTTCAAATGTGGTGACAGGAAAACACCTTCAGTTAGGTAAGGGTTGAGGAGGCAGAGTAACCTACCACAAGATGGGGGGTTACCCAGCCCAAGAATGAGGAAGCCTGGAGTCAGCGAGCAAGCGCCTCCAGCAAGCACCTCCAGGAACTGCCTGTGAAATTTCACCTGAGTGGTTGTTTTCACCATGGGTACATGAGCTGCAAATGTCAGAAGTGGCTTTAACAACGATAATGCAGAGGGTAGATGGTAGTGTCCAGCTACCATCTGGATCAAAAACTCAGAAAGAGGAAGGTGGCAAAGTAATAAGACTCAAGTGCCATGGCCTCTGTGGGGACTGCTTCCAAAGGCAGCAGCAGTTAGCCAAGCAGGGCAGTGAATGCCTGCCATCCCAGTGCTTGAGGTGCTGAGGCAAGGGGATTGCTGCGCATTGGAGGCTAGCCTGGGCACCATAGTGAGTTCCAGACCAGTCTAGACTGCAGAGAAGAGTCTGTCTTTAAGTAAGTTAATTCATTCTTTTAAAAGGGCAACTTTAGGGCTTGAGAGATGGCTTGAGAGATGGCACTTCCTGTCTTGCAGAGGGTCCCAGCTTGTTTCTCCAGTTCCAGGAGATCCAATACCTTCTGGCCTCTGCAGGTATCTGCACGTACATGGTGCACATAAACTCACACAGAAACACAAATGTAAATAAAAAGAAATAAATATTTTTAAAGCAACTTTACTCTTCACTTTGGATTATTAAAGGACAGCACCTTAAAAAAAAAGTGTTTTCAAAGATGCAAAACAGCCAATGGGTGAGTTTTAAATGAGCTGTTCCCCTCCCAAACCATTCCTTTCCCCACTGAGCTTTGAATATTATCTTCTCAGGATTTTACAGAATCAACCATGCCTGCTCTTCGCTGTTACATAGATACTTCTTGTCAACAGTGTGCAACCTGCTCTAGTCCTTAAAACATACAGTCTGCCCACCACATCTCCGGCTTCTGCATCTGTGGAGTTGATCAACCATTGAGCAAAAATATTTAAAAAGAAAGTTACATCTATACTGAATGTGTGGAGACTTCCTTTCTCATCACAATTCTTTAAGCAGTATAGTATAATGATGATCATCACATTTGGGTCTCATACATAGTCTAGAGATGATTTGAAGTGTATGGAAGGATATTCACATGCAAATACCATACCACTTCATAAAGGCCTGTATCCAAAGGTCTTAGCATCCACGGAGGGCCTGAACCAGCCCTCAAGGGTACTAAGATGTGACTGTATTTGTGTATGATTCAGTTCCCTATCCCCTGATGGTTTGTGGTTATATATTGATATCACCTGGAAACTGTATGAATTATCTCAATATAGCTAATGCTGGGAGCTACTCCAGTATCGTTGGTCTAGCCATTGACACTGGGCTAGTTCTAACAAATCTCACAGAACAATAGTGGACAGTTAAGAATGCTTTGTTCACTGTTCTCTCTCCCAGAAAAATCCTTAGAGGCTTCCCGTCAAACCTGTCTCCACAACCCCTCTTACACCACAGTTGTAAATTTTGCTTATAGAATAGTTCTTACTAAATTGAAGGCTCCAATGCCACAAAATCTGACAGGCATTTTTCTCCTAGCCTTAGCAGACCCCGCTGGCACTGGACACTTCTAACTCTTGTTTTCACAGGCTCCCTTTCTTTGGGTTGGGTGTTTGGCCTTTTCTCTTCTCTGATGTCCCTGTGGGTGTCTGTCACCATCTCCAGCCAGGCAGTCGATGTGGGTGCTCTACTGGACCTTCTGTGAAGGGCAGTTGGATTCCTCTCCCTCTCCCTCCTTTGGGCTGTGACTGTGGGTTCCTTCTATTCTGGAAAATCTCCAAATGTACCTCTCTAGCTAAGACTTCCTCATGAGCTCCTGGCCACACAGTCCGTATCCACACTTCATGCCCTATCCCTGGGGCTCCCATGATCCTTTCCCTGGGTGTACAGCATCCATCCATGAGCAGAGACAGGCACTAAGGGGACCCTCTCTCACATTAGTCCACACTCAACCCTGCTCAGAGCCTCCTCGGTGTCCTTCAGGCCCATCTGTCCACCTCCATGAGCACTAGCCACAGCCAGGCTGCTAAAGTCCCCCACCCTCCCATCAACCTGCTGGCCTGTCAAGCTTTGCAGACCTGACAGCTTTACTATTCCCTCTCTAGATTAAAACTCTTTGGCTTCTCATTTTTCTTAAAAAAAAAAAAAAAAACCCAAGTTCTTACTGTGACCTCTAAGGTTCCCTTCTGTGGTGGTCCTGCCTTCTCTTCCATCCCTTACCATTTCTCTCTGAATTCCAGCCAGAGTGACCTTAAAGTTTTTCTTCACACATAGCTTTCTCTCTGCAGAGAAGGGTCTCCCCTACCTCACAGGCTCCTCCAGGCATCAGCTGCCTAATTATATCAGTGTGGTCCTGCAGGGAGCTCTTCCCTTCCCTCCATGCCAGCCAGGGTTACAGAGTAAGACTCTATCAAGAAGGAGGAGGAAGAGGAGGAGGAGGAGAAGGAGGAGGAGGAGGAGAAGGAGGAGGAGGAGGAGAAGGAGGAGGAGGAGGAAGAGGAAGGAGGAGGAAGAGAAAAACAAACAACAGAAAAAAAAAAAAACAACTCCACCCCAAGTAGTAAAACTGAGAGAGATTACAAAGTAATACACAGGACATAAAACAGACTGCAAAGGAGTCATACCAGCTATGAAAATAACTGGTCAATGGCCGAAATACAATGTCATTTTAGAAATCATTTTTAATGATCCCACGGGGACACATGAAATTTCATACAATAAAAATATTCAGTAAAATAAATCTTAATTTCTACCTCCTGCCCAAGAAAAATGCAGAAGGAACACCAAAATGTTCGTGGCTATTATCCCGTTTGTCAAAATTGTGCTGATTTTTATTTTCATCTTCATGTTTGGAGTTGTTATGAGTTATGTACAAGGAAAAGATATTAATCTTCCAGTAAGAAAGAAGTTATATTGGCCAATAATTCTTTGTGTTATCAGGTACAGACAACCAGATTCAGAGTGATTGACACAGTACCAGACTGGAGCTAACACCACTGATGAGGTGAAGCGTGACCAATCTGTGTTCTTTTCCTGCAAATCTCTTCTTTTTCCTGTCCATTTTGGTGTTTTACTTCTTCCTCAGATTAACTTTTCTCATAACCACAAAAATAGCTGTGGCAGTTCCAGGCGCCTCGCCCTTACTGCACAGGAGAGAAGGCACCGGTATCCACTCAGATTGGACCAGCTTAGTACACGTGACCATATGTGAGCCAATCACTGTAGCTGGAGGAGGCTGCTGCGGCAGGAGGGGTTCTGAAGACCCTGAAAAGGACATGTGAAGTTGCAACCCAGAGCTGGGGTCTAAGTGGAGGAACAGCGTCCCCACATAGGTAACTTCAAAATCCAAAGCTGCTGTGCTTGCTGGCAGATGCCTTTAGTTCCAGCACTCAGGAAGCAGAGACAGGCCGATGTCTGTGAATTTGCGGCCAGCAGGGGCTACATATTAAGATTCTGTCTCAAAAGTTCAAAGCTACAGAGAAGAGCTTACCATTAAAACAATTAGGAGGGGCTTGATGGAGGAGATGCCTGGGAAGTAGACAGGGGCTCCATGGAGCAAGCTGACTTGTGAGAATATCCAATGAGCTCTGGGTTTGATTGAGAGACCCTGACTCCAAGAATCAGGCGAAAGAGCGATGGAGAAAGTTTCCTGATGTCAGCCTTGGGCCTCCACTCACAACACCACCAGAGACACAAATAGGAAATAAAGAAAAGAAGCAATTTGGAGTTCTGTGGGAGAAACGCACTCTACTGATGCAAAGTAAAATTAGAACAGAAGTCAGTGGTTAAAAAGAGAGGGAGGAATCATGGGGCTGGTGTTGTAGAACAGAGATAGGATGGATTGCCTTGCACACATGAGGTCCTAGATTCAGTCACCCAATTTGCTAAAAAGGAAGGAGGAAGGGAAAGGAAGGAAACCATTGACTTTGGGCCGGGATTGTAGCTCAGTGGCAGTGCCCTTAACTAACATGCATTGGGCCCTAAGTTCAATCCCCAATATTGACTTAAATAAAAAAAAGAAGATTCACTTTCCAAACATTAGCTCTAAACTGTCTAAAATGCAAATATTCTCTGCCAGAAAGACCCTGGCATAGTCCTCTAGAGGGGTTTTCATGTGGTGTATAACCACCCTATACGATCCCAGCTTACTGCTCCATAGCGTTGGCATATACACAGCTTTTTGAGCATCCTCAGGACTAAATAACTAATGTTAGATTTACTCTACCTAGAAAAGTTTTTAAAAGTTATTTTTAGCTAGGCTCACTGGCAAAAATTTGTCACCCCAGCATTTTGGGAGTCGGAGACAGGAGGATCACAAGTTCAAGGCCTACTTGGGATACATAGTGAGACCCTATCTTAAAAAAAAAGCCTAAACTAAAAATATAAAAGGTAACAAAAGGGCTGGAGATATATGGGGATATGGCTTAGTGTCGAATCTTTTGCCTGATGAATGTGAGGACCTGAGTTCAGTCACCATTGCTGTAGGGGAAAAAAAAAAAACTTTTTAAAAGAAAAATCCTTACATTAACAGACAGCAGAAGCAAGAGTATTTGTTCAGGAGTCTACAGAGGGAGGGGTGTGAGAAAGAAGCAGTCAGGGGCTCCAGCATGAGGAAGAAGGTTCTGAACAGAGGTGGAGGGAGAACTCTGCACAGGATGGAGGGCTGCTGTTACCACCGTGGCCTCTTTGCTCCCTGTGAGGGGCCTAGAAAGCGCCAGGAGGCATCCAAAGCCTCCATGTTTTACCCTCCCTGCCCTTCCTTCTCTGAAAACACTGCCTGGCATCTCAGCAGCAGAGACATTTACCTCAGTGTATAAAACAATTCCCCGCTCTCATCCCAGCTCAACAAGAGTCCGTCTCTGTTTCTTCTGCACATTGCAGTCTTGTTTGACAATATAATGGCTTCTTAGCCGGACGGAAAATGCCTCACCTGAGTATTTAATGTCATGGTTGCCAGGGCGCTCAGCCCCCAGGCACTCCCATCTCTGGGGAGGGGGTCGCGGACCCCTAGCTCAGCCAAGGGCTCTGGGCTGGTGGTGTCTTGCTCCACTAAGCCACTTCTGCAACAGCAGAAGGCAGGAGCTTCTGTCAGCTCAACTTTCCTGGAGTGTACGGGTCAGTGTCACAAACCTGAAGGTGCCTGCATACAGTTTGTTCCATCAAGTCCCTGGAATAGCATGAGATGGAAGGGCCAGAGTGTAATCACAGAAAAGCAAGCAGATTGGGAGGTGACCTCAGCGGGAGTAGTTGGTCCGTGGATGGGCTAGCTGTGGCAGAGGGTGGGACAACTGGCTCCTGCCATCATCTAAGCCTAAGAAACTTTCTCCACATGCTGGAGAACTCACCACACAGCCTATTCAGTCTACAGTAAGACTACTGTGTCAAGACCACTTTGAGGTCAAATCTATAGAGTGTACATGAGAGAAAATAGGGATAGTGTCCAATTTACATAAGACAGAGAGCCAGTCAGGGGAGGTTTGTATGCAAAATGCTACCAGACTTGTGAATATTCCATGTGAACCTTACTCTGGCTTATTAATAATTTCTAATACATCACATTGGGGGTTTTGTATTCTACCCAAATCTTTATCTTGCCTCTCACCTCTAACATGGCTTCCATAATGCTTGTATGCTATGTTTTTGCTGTTATTTGCTGGTCTTTCCTTATCTGACTTGAAAGCAAGGATTGTCCTTGCCCAGACCCTAGGACCTATAGAGCACTCTGGATATGCAATGGTTGAGGCTGGGGGTGTGACTTGTGAGCAGAACTGTTCTTAGCATGTGGAAGACCCTGGGTTTCATCCCCAGTAGAAAAAAAAATACCCAGTCACACCATCTGAAAATGTTTATGCCAGAGTTTAATTCATAGCAGTTGAATTAATAAGTTAAGTAAGGAATAGTAAGAATATGGTCATTTGAAGAAGAACACAAAATATACACCTTAAAGGGAGCACTTTGGGGCCTTCAGGAACCTTGCAAAACTATGTCATCACCTCAATGAAGAGATGTCTTTCAGACCAACTCAGTCTTTCTACCTGCTTTGAAAGGAAGAAATCAGCCTCATTGCTGAAGGGAGCAGCCAAAAGCACCTTGGCCTAAGTACTGCCATTTTGACTTTAGACTCCATTTTATCTGCCGGGTGAAATAAAGTTCAGGTTCCCAAGCCCTAGGTGGAGCTGAGATCTTCCTAGTGGCTGATCAACCTCCCCCCTAAGCCATAGAAATAGTCGTTTCGCTATACATCTTTAGTTCTCTAGAAACATTATGGCTGTTTCTAACAGAAGGAGCAAATGAATCTGATTGGTTGGACTGAAAGGCTTGCATTGTATATCAATTGACAATGATGGAACACTCAAGGAAGCCCCTAATCTCTTAATCCTGATTGGTAAAAATTGTAACTGTACCTTGGCAACAAATGTGTGTGATTTTTGTGTTTATAAACCCCACTTCCACCCCTGCTCAGAGGAAGACTCTTAATCTCAGGGTCATGGGTTCAAGCCCCATGTTAGGCACCATTTGTAGGCGAAGTTTCTCTGGGTCTTTGAAGCTGCTCCCAAATAACCACAAAGTGGCTTAATATTAATTATAAATGCTCAGCCAATAGCTCAGGCTTATTAGTAACTAGCTCTACTGCTTAAATTAATCCATTTCATTAATCTTTGTATTGCCAAGTGGCTCAAGGCTTTACCTGTCCTCCAGCATGTCTTGTTCTCTCTGCATCTCCTGGGACTCCTCTGACTCTGCCCTTCTTCTTCCCAGCATTCTCTCTGCCCCCAAAATCCAGCCCAGCTATCAGACAATCAGCTTTTTCTTATAATGTGAGCAACACATTTTGATAGTGTTCAGAAGAATTATTCCACAGCATTTCCCCCTTTTTGTCTAAATAAAAAGGAAGATTTAACTTTAACATAGTAAAATTATATACAACAAAAACAGTTATCAAGCCCAGGTTCACGCCTTTAATCCCAGAACTCCAGCAGAGGCAGGAGGATCTCTGTGAGTTTGAGGCCAGCCTGGTCTGCAGAGTGAGTTCCAGGAAAGGCGCAAAGCTACACAGAGAAACCCTGTCTCGAAAAACACACACACACACACACACACACACACACACACACACACACACACAAAAAAAACAGTTATCAAGTAAGAATTACAGTTACAATATTCAGTCGATTTGTATTTGGCAAAATTAGAGAAAATACTCCATTATCTATCCTATCTTGGTGAGTCTAAAGTTTTATCCATAATTTACCTTTTATCATAACTAAGGAAAACTTTAACTATGCCTATCTAGTCTTCAACTCTATCAAAGACCCCAGAAGGGTGAAATGTTATCTAATGACAGGGACATCTAGCTGCCTGGATAGTCACCCAAAGTTTCTCTGCAACATTGGAGCATCCATTTTTGGCCTACAGGCCTAGTCTATCTGACAGACATTTTTGAGAAGCAAGGAATTTTGAAGGGCTACCTTGTCTTGTCAAAGTTTGGCAGTTGCTTATTTTTGGATCCTGATGGTCCAATTTGAACAGTATACTGTCAGCAATTGAGGCAAGGGAAGTTTCTTTACCTAAATGGCTAGCTTTTTTAAACTCCATATAGAGGGCCTTTGATGTCCATCAACTTTTTTGAAGTAGATTGGTGGTGCCAGGAGCAGACACATCTCATTGTTAAAAGCCTTATATTATTAAAACAACTTAAATTCTGTAGGTCTCTGAAGTGTTTGAAGACCACCTGTCTATCTAAAATAGATCTCTGTTTGACCTTGAAAACATACCTAACATGACTACAAGTTTGATTGTAATAGGTGACTGACTACTAACCTGCATTTCTCTGTTCTCCTAAGTAGTTCATAATAATAACTTTCAAGGACTAGAAATTTACACTACATTGTTAAATGAGCTGCATAGGTATAATACCTTAAGCAAGAGTAGAAATGTATGTACAGTATGTTCTAAAAAAACCCTTAAATTTATATCAATATACAAAAATATATTAAACAAGAGTAGATACATATATACAGTATAACAAAAATAAATATAAAATACCAATATAAAATATTTAAGACTAGTAGTTGCTTTTTTTGGTTTAAAAGTAGATTCAATAATCTTTTTATCCTATCATTTCTATATCCCTCTTTTTTCTTTTCAGAATGAGATCCCTGAATCTAATCTCTTTTGTTCAGCTTTTTTCCTGACCATTACCAAAAACAACTTGTAACCAATCCTGCCTAAATGATGATAAATATCCATAACCCACTGAATGACCAGAAACCACCCACCCCACCTCTTGGGCGTCCTATTCTTAAAATTACTTCCTGTTGTCTGGGGGGAGATGGCATCTTTAGGAGACCCTGTGAAAATTGGGATAATTGTCAAGTCCTGAAAGAGCTAGCTGTATCATTTATTGTGCAATTTCTGTGTAATGGGAAAGTACCAGGCTTATCTCAAATCCTGACTAGTCTGTGAGGCTGGACCATCTCAGCTGACCACCTTGAAATTGTCCTGAGCAGTTTGTAATTCAAAGCCAATCTTTGGGTGGTGTTTCTCAGCTTAGTGGCATTACCACAGTCTAGGTGGCATCGTCATTGTGGGGCCCCATCCTCCTTTTGGAGACTTCAAAGTTCGCTGTTAGGAATGATCGTGTTTCACTGCAGAAAACTTAAACATTTTAAATATTTTAAATGTCATATGCAGCAGATCTCGAAGAGGTTAAAGGACCACAATCTATTAAATACATCAAGAGTACAAAAACTTAATTCCTACTTAATAGAGACTCAAACCCAAAATCATGTACAGGAAGCTAGATGAAGCTTTTTTCTAGAATTAGTTAGTACTCTATATAACCATTAATATGACAGTCCCGCAGCCCTGATCCATCAGTGACCTGCTTATGCGGTGAATTACTAAAATCTTTGGAATCTGTAAGTGTTGTCTCTCTCCTTCCTCATGGTGCATAACAATGGGCTAGGTGTAACACTACCACTTCCTGATGTGGTACTGCCACTTCCTGTGCTGGGCTGCTGCTACTTCCTGATGTGGTGCTGCCACTCACTTCCTGGTGATGAAAAGTGATGCCATTCAGCTGTTGAGCTCTGGACCTCCTCATCTGCAATGATTTTACCCAACGATCCAATAACTTCCAGAAACACTCTTGTGACGGTCAATACTGTGAACATGACAGGATACATTATCACTAAGAGACAAGTCTCTGAGAATTTTCTAGATTAGGTTGAGGTGAGAAGATTCACCAGAAAGGTGGGTGGTCCCATCCAATGGGCTAGTGTTTTAGACTGAATAGAAAGGAGAAAGCAACTGAGCATCAGAAGATCACCTCTGCTTACTGACTGTGGATGCAATGGCCAGCTGCCTCTTGCTTCTGCTACCATACACCTCCATGATGAGGATAAGTCAAAATAAACCCTTCCTTCCTTAAGATGTTTTTGTCTTAGCAAGGAGAATACTGTTGCAACTGGGTGTGATGGCCATGCAAGTCTTTAGTCCCAGCACTTGAGAAGCAAAGGCAGGTAGTGAAGAACCAGCCTGCCTCCATCTTAGTCTTAAAAGCTATCTCATAGTAAAGACAAACTAGCTTCATTCCTGTTTATGATTAAACCTATGTTTCTCAAGGACTGGGCTATGCCCTACCTGTAACTTTAACTACAAATGGTTCTGCACTGCCTGTTCCAGGAATGGCAATCATGTCTTTGTTTCAAAAAGTTGTTTGTAACCATCTTGCAACTCTGCCTTTGTTTCAAAAGGTCACATGACCACCCATGATGCCCTTGTTATAGACTACCTGTTGGGGTTACCATGTTCTGACCACCTGTTATGTTCTGTTCCTGTAACCCTTCTATTTTCCCCCATTTGGAAACCCCCATCCCTGAGCTATAAGACCTTTGTTATTCTCACAAAAGCTGGCTTTAATTAATTTGGCCCTGACAATTTGGGTCAGTGGTCTTTTCCCTCCCATTTTTGGGATTAACAGTGACTCTGTGAGTTTGAGGCCAGCCTAGTCTACATAACAAGTTCCAGGCCAGCCAGGTCTACACAGTGAGACTTTGTCAAAAAAAGAAAAAAAAAAAAAAAAAAGAAACTGAAAAAGAAGAAAGTATCCAAAAGGATACAATAGGTGGTACTCACCTGTTCTTGGTAACCACGGTTGTTTAGTTACTCCTAAAGCCCACTCAAGAGGAGGGAAATAATGCACGGCAATAGAAACCTAGCCAGCTTCCCAGGCCTAGTGAGGTCATGAGCCTTTGAAAAGAATCCACTGCCTCTACTTCTTTGGACCAGCATAATTCCTTACAATATTCTGATTTTCTCCTTATCCCCACAGGTATGTGTAGTTACCACCTGTCATCAAAGAAGCCTCTGCTTACAGCCAATGGAGACCTTCACAGAAAAACACAACTGGCTACAAGGCAGAGATGAACAGACGGTGGGAGCCCAGCCCCAACAGATGCACCTACATCACAACTCCTGCATCTACAGCTCAGGGAACCTAGCGGAAGATGGGGGGGAAAGACTGTAAAAGCCAGACTCCCAGGATGTCTGCTGTCAAACGTCTCTCCTAGGAATGGCTGAATAAACAATGCTGGAACAACAGCCATTATCAACTTCACATAAAAGGGGGAGAATTTCATGGGTCCTGTCCCACCTCTAGACAACAATAGGCACCTTGTTACTGTAGGATGAGGGGGAATTAGCCTCACCCAGAGAAGATCCCGTTTATTGTCCATTCAATGCAGAATGGTCAGTTCTAAAACCACATACACACGAACAACTAAAAACACACTCAGAAGGTTGTATTTACACATTTGTGCACACATACACGTGTAAGTAGCAATAATAGAGGTTATCAGTTTGAGAGTGGGGCATGGGAGGGGTTCAAGGGAGAAAGGAGAGGGGAAAATTGATGTATTTCTATTTTAACCAAAACTGTATTTTAGAAATAAAATAAACCATGAAGGCAGATTACTAAAAAGATTTAAAAATAATAGTTTAAAAAGAACACTGTTGAGGAAGTAGAGAGATATAAATAGAGATGCCAAAGATGGCAAGGGATATTCAAGTGAATTGTTTTTATGAAATAATTTCAAATGGCTCATTTTACTTTATAATAAAGATTGCACTCTATTGTATCATACAGCATAGTGATGCCTTCCATTGCCTTTTGGCATGTAGTGAAACTCCACTAGACGCTAACCCACTCAAAGGCCAGATAAGGTTTGGAGACTCACCCACCATGGTGCTTGGTGCACAATAATCACCAATATCCACAGAGGAAATAAGTGCAAATGTGATTTGTTAGTGAGCCCAGGGTATCTAAGACACAGCTATGTACTGTAGCACAAAATTCTAAATGGTCTTATTAAATAAGAACAAACCCAGAGCCAGGTATTGGGGTGAACCCTGGAAGATCAGAGAGGCAGAACAAGCCACAGCCACTTCACCTTGGCAATTCCTCAGCTGATCCTGTTTCCTCAGACTGGAAGCCTCTGAGTCCTCATCCAGAATGAATCTCAGCTGAACTGCTGCTCAAAAGCCTGAAAGCTTAACCAGCTCTAGTTCCTGGTCCTCACGCCTTATATACCTTTCTGCTTCCTGACATCACTTCCTGGGATTAAAGTGTGAGTCACCATGCCTGGCTGTTTCCAGTGTGGCTTTGAACTCACAGAGATCTGGATGGATCTCTGCCTCCAGAAGGCTAGGATTAAAGGTGTGAGTGCCACCATTTTCTGGCCTTTATGTCTGTCTAGTGGCTGTTCTGTTCTCTGACCCCAGATAAATTTATTAGGGTGCACGATATATTGGGGAACACAACATCAACACAATGTACCTGTTTCTCTCTGCTCACCTTTGACACAGATGATGTTGCTCTTTATCAATCTTAATAATGTTGAATCTTGTAATTTAGATGTAGAGGAAAACCATAAACCTCAACTATCCTGTGTGAGTATGTGCCTGTGTATGTGCCTGTGTATGTGCGTGCATGCGTGCGTGTGTGCGTGCGTGCGTGCGTGTGTGTTTGGGGCTTTTACTTGCTTTTTAAGTTGATGTAAGTGAAATAAACACCAATTAGTCTGAAGTGCACAACTTACTTCCCTGTGGTAGTTTGCCCAAAACCCAAGGAAACCAGACCTTAAAAGTCAAAGGAAAATTCTCCACTGGAATATGTTGGTCAGTGGAGTGAGGTAGAGAACCAAAGAATAAAGCCTATCAGGCAAGAGGCAGGCTGGCCAGAACAAAGCAGAGGCAGGCCACCATTTCCCCTGCAGATGGCCTCCAGAACATCAGAGCCCAAAGAGACCTGGAAGTTCTTGGAAAATTGAGACGTCCCTTTTAAAAATGATCTCTCTAGTTATCATTGGGGCAGCTTGCTCCTTCAGGCCGTTAACCTTCTGCCCTCCATCCCTAACCTTGGGGTCCCATGGGTATCTGTCTAAGAGACTGGCTTCCAGAGAGGGTCAGTGTTCCTCTCTTAAGAGCCCCCAGAGCAAATGACTGAACAGATTAGGATGGATTAGACAGATAACAACTCAGACCTTTTTACAAGCCCAGTTTTCACTCGACACTCAAATTCCCTTCTGTGCCCCCCAGTCTCGCACAGCCCAATGACTGGATAGTATTACTGAAATATCTCTGAGCCAGCCGAGTACGTGGAACTGTGCAAATCCAGATGTTCTTGTAACCCTGTTTTACTGAGTTATTTATATCCATATAATATTTGACATTTCCTGTGTTGCTAAAGAGTTGGGGGCCCTTGACGTATTTTTAAGAGGACAGGGCCGACTTTTCTTTTCTTTTTTTTCTTTGATACCCAGCACCAGAAATAAGCATTATGGAGAGAGGCTGTATTAAACAGACGCCCAGATACCTAAAGTCTACCTTAGTCTAACGCTTTCATCTTAGGTGATCGTCAAGCACATAAGGATGCTGGAGTCACCTAGGCAGAGCATAAGAATGAAGCCCACCACACAATAACAGCACACACCCATGGGCCTAAAATAAGCCATCCACTGCACAAAGAAAACAATTCTAATGAATATAGGAAACGTAATCCTCGTTTCTGGGGCTAAACTTTATGGACACTTGATATATGAACTATACCGTCTCTTTGAACTTGATAGATATGGAAAGGGCTAGTTAAAAATTTTTCAGGCTTAGTAAAATATTAACTGGCAGAATTTTCTGACTAAATGAAATAATGGAAACTTTATAGAGTCAAAAGTATTTGGTGGACCCCCAAGGGGTAGTGCTATCTAAACAGTGAGTGAAAGTCGGGATCCTACATTGTCAGGGTTCTGTTTTCTTTGTTGCAAAATCATTCACAAAATACTCTTTTTAACTTCTGAGACAAAACACAACAGCAACAACAACAAAAACCTCTCTCTGTTAGAAGTCAATTGTTTATTTTCCTTCCTCGAAACCTTTCTTTTCTAAGAGTTGAGGGGATATACACCTATCACTGTGCAGGGAAACTTCCAGAAAACAGTGTCTTCTCTCTCTTGCTCTTGCTCTCCCTGCTCTGAAGCTGAGGGCCTCCTGACAAACCACCTCCTGCCCACTGGAGGATGTGGCAAAACAAGATGTCACATCTGCTGGTCAACCTGAACACAGAGAGTCCACCATGGCCAAAGCAGTCCACCTGGTAAATATTCTAAGCTGTGCCAAGTCCCAAATAACGTTCAAACAATGAGGCAGATCCTCTAGAAACAGATGAGGGGAGAGTGCCTTACACGGCACTGGCTTGCTCAGGTCATCAGTGACAGACCCCTATCTTTCCAGGTTCTATGCTACCAATTCCAGGTTTCTTTCCACTGCAAATAGAATAGAGTTCTGGGTCTACATCTCTCAGAGTCTTCCAGACTCTATCTAGGTTGCCCATGTATGGATACCGAATCACAATCTTTCCTAGCCTCCTAAAATTTAGTTATTTTTGTTTCTCGCTGACTCTTACTCAACTTTACTGTTGTAAATTTTTTCCGTCTTAGCGTCTACCTTCTATTTTTTCTTCACTCTCCTACTGCAAACAATCTCTAGAACACTGGAGAAAGTCTCCCCAAACCAAGAGCTACCTATAGGTCAGTGAGAACTATCAGGAACCTGTTGATAATAAATGAACTTTGGGTGCTGGTCACAGAATATTGAAAGGGGTGAGATTCCATTCACACTTGCCCTGTCAATCTGCAAATCCTCATGCCCAACATATTCTCATGGCATTATTTATGTAGCTCAGGCTGGCCCCAACTTAGGATTCTCCTGCCTCAGCCTCCAAAGTGCTAGGATTGCAAATATGCAGTACCCTGCTTGGCTCAGCATCTCCTTTCCTGGAGCCTAAATTTGAGCACTGAATACGATCTCTATTTTTCACCAGGCTGCCTTCCGTGAGGCAGAGATTCACATACAAGAGCCACTTCCCAAGAAAACATAATGCTTTCTTCAAATGTCTCGATTCATTCACACATCTGGAGCCTGAAGCACATGCAGTGCAGGTCCCAGGCAGTGAGTTTGGAGTGGGTATGTTGATATTATGTGACAGCTTTCACAGGCATAACTGACACCATTAACCTAGCCGCTTCTCTAAGAAAACTGAGCTCTTGGGTGTGTGTAACATCAGACTCAACATCAGCACTACATGGGAAACAAGCAAACAGCAACAAAAGCATCACACTGGAGTTGGTAACAGGACAACTCCTAAATATGGGAACAATATGTTTAAGTCTAAAGCAGGATATCCACTCAGATACCAGGGAGGAGGAACGGCATTCTTTTTAGAAGCACTAAAAAAACTTCTCTTAGAGCGGTAATGATTCTAGCACAGGGGGACAGAGGCAAAGAAAGAAAATATGACAGTTAGCCTAGGACAGTGTCTGCCATTCAATAAGTACTCTGTAATATATAGTTTAGAATTCCTAGTAACTCATTTGATCAGAAACAGGGAACGCTTCACCTCCAAATAATGGAATGGAGGCACGGGGTGGGGGGAGTGTGCCTTTAACCCTTAACCCCAAAGCCATGCAGTCTCAGGGTCACTAGAAAAGCAAACTTTCAACTCCCACTCTCCATCCTATGAGCATAATAACCAAAAATTCTTTAAAAAATGAACATTCACTTGCCAGATGTCTCTAACATCTGGTTAAACCTATAAAACCATTCTCTACCACCCCATCTCCTTCCTAACTCCAAAGAGTTGGGGGAGAAAAATCTATGAACTCTCCGGTATAATGAAATAAGATCTTGACATGGTCATCTTTGTGACTTTATCTTTCTTTCTTTCTGTGTGTCTTGACTCTCTCCTCAACACTCAGAAGCATTGTTTAGCATTGAAGAATGTGGCGTCTACACCAAGAGGAATCAAAGAGAATAAGTTTCAACATTCTATTAGTTAAACTTTATCCCAAGTCCCTGGGGATGAGAAAAGGAAATCTAAGCATGTAAGAGGGTACAATGTATATGTCAGAGAGCCCCTGAGATGAAAGAGAAGGATGCTCCTTAAAAGGTTGAGAGAATGACAGCAGGAATAAAGGTGTCCTAGGTGAGACCTGGGAACTGTCGGAATCTTGGCAATAGAAGTACACCTGAGAGGATAAGGAGGAGAGGGACGAGTCTTTAGGGCCATATTTTACCTGCAGCTAACCACAGTGCTCTGGAGACAACCCAATCTAGTCAAGGGGTTCATATCAGCTGACCTCAACTCTTTCGGGTGAGAATTCCCCAACTTGTAAGCCAGTTTCTCCTTCAATAGAAAGACACTTGGCCAGCCTTCAGGACTGAGCCCGAGTGTGAGCTCCATTTTATGAATACTCAAGGACACCCGTAGCACCCTAGGTTGGGACAGTCTACTCTATCACTGGACTACAAAGGAAAGCTCAACACTGGTCTTTGGCAAGTCTAAACCACCCTTTATTTACCTCCACACCAGAGATGTCTAGGGACGCTCAGTTCTTGGCTGTTAGGGGCTATCCTTTGCACGAGAGGACATTTGGCAGCAACCTTGGACTCTACTATCAGATACCAACAGCACATCACCTCCTGGTGTGAAAATAAAAAACATGGAGGGACAAAAGGTCTTGGTCTAGACAGGTAGAAGAGCACCCTTCTTACACAGAAGCTGTGTTAACCTCAGAACCTAATATCTAACACACACACACACACACACACACACACACACACACACACACACACATGCCAGAACTTTTGCAGGTATGGTACAAACCATCACCAGCACAACCCGTCTCCTTTGTACCAGTCACACAAGTGCAGTGGTTACTGTGAAAGGGAAATAGGAAGCAGTAGAGGGAAATTAAACAAGGATGCACAGGCGAGGTGATGCTCTATCTGGAGCAAGTCTGATACAAAGCTTGAGACGAGCAGCAGCTTTTTGTGGAAGTGACAGTTTCTTGAACATGCCCTCAGGCAGTTGGCATCATTCTCAGTTGTTTATGAAATATTTCTTGGTAAGTGCCACCACTCGTCAGTTGCAGTAACACTGAAAGTGTCATTATCTTCCTCTGGAAGTGGAGCATGTAACTACGTGCTTGTGGGGCTGCAACGCCGATTAAGGAAGGGAAGCCATCCCAGCATCAACAGTGGGCCTGCTATATCACCATCTCTCAGAAAGGTTGTCCTGTGTTGTCATTTTTCAGTACAGAAGGTTAAGGGACGGAACAGACAAATGATGGTGACCATACATCGTCCAATGTTTTGCACTTGGTTCTCACACACATGGCTGAGTGACAAGCATGGTAGTTACCACACTCCTCTCACTCAGGACTCAAGATCCAAAGGTGGAGCAGACAGACACACACACACTTGGTACCTGAGAGCCCAGCCCGACTCTAGGCAAGATTTCAGTTTCTCCCAACTGTCTATCATGAGCTCTAACTCACACATACTGACTTTGTCATCTCCTATCAAACAGCTCAGACACCTATGACTTTTATCTGCTCCTCAATTGGATTCACACAGAAGCTGGGTAGACTCCAAGGACATGCAGGCCGAATTCAGTCTCTATCTGCCTTTATCTGGGCAGCAACCTGGTTCTCAAGGTAGCTTCCTTTAGGATCAGAGGACAGCCACCAGTAAAAACCAAGGAGGAGAAAGAGACAGGAAGAAGGGACAGAATAAGGGGGAGGGAGGAGAGATGATGGCAACTTACTGTTCTTCCTAAAAGTAAAAGAAAACAAGTTGTAGAGAGAAGACTCAAGAGTGGAGAAGACTCGCTGTGAAATCTTGAGGAGTGGAGTTCTGATGCCAGCACCCAAGTCATGAGCCTGGCATCCTACAAATACCTACAAGTCAAACTCCAAGAGATCTGACCCTGTCTTCTGCTCTTCTGACTTCAGTGAACACACACACACACACACACACACACACACACACACACACACATGCACATACACATGCATACATAGACATACACACATGCACATACACATGCATACACAGACATACACACATGCACACAGCACATGCATGCACATGCACTGTCTTTTTTATTATTATTAAAAAAGCAGGGATAAGGGGCTGGAGAGATTATTCAGTCAGCAAAGTACCTGCTGTACCACCATGAGGACCTGAGTTCATATCCCCAATGCCCATTATAAAGTCAGACATGATGGAGTACATCTGTAATCCTGGTGCTGCCTGATGGGACAGGCAGATCCCTGGAGTTCATTGGTCAGTCAGTCTAGCTGAACTGATGAGTTCCAGGTTCAGTGAGAAACAAACCCTGTCTCAAAAAAAAAAATGCAGTTGAAAAAGACACCTTGCACTGACTGACCACCGGCCTCCACATGCGTGGACACACAAACACTCACGCACTTCTACAAGCATGTGTGCACACAACCGCACAAGTGCGTACCCACACAGGGAAGTGAAGAAGGTGCTGACAGCTTGTCCTATTTGTCAAAGCCACTATAAAGCAATTATTACAACCACTCCTGAGCCAAGTGTTCGTGCGAGGGATATATTTGTTCTATTTAGGTTGCCAGATCTTACTTATGCCTGGAGCTGAGGCTGGCTCTAGAGTCCCTAGAGAGCAGATAACGTAGGAAGGAGCTGCACAGCAGCCCACAGTAGAGGACAGATGGTGAGCTCTGTCAGTGAACAGCCTCCAAACCCTGTAGCTGTTTAGGACTTTAAAGCTTATTAGGGCTGGGATACCACTCAGTGGTACAGTGCTCCCCTAGCAGGGATACAAGGCATGTGGTTCAATGCCCACTTCCAGTTGAGGACATTGTCAAGCTTTTGGATTGTTGAGTTGTATATGGTCTGACAAAACACTCACTAAGGAAGTGAGATCCAGTGGGGATTCTGAGAGAATTACAGGAGCCGTATTCCTCCAGGAAAGGTCCTAGAGAATCTGATCAAAAATAGCAGAAGCCACACCTCAGAGTAAAGAGAAGCAAAAGGCATGAGAACCTCAAGATGCAAATTCCACACAGGCGAATCCTGAGGGCGCAGGTATCCCCCAAGCCACACCTCGCCATGCGTCTCCTCTCATCTCATTTGCTCCGTGTAAAATAAAGCCACTCTACACCCTCAGTTTGTTATTTAACACGTCACAGGGAAGTCGGCTCCCCCTCTTTTTGTGAACAGCTTCTCCTCTGGAACATCATAAATCTCTATCCCTTCTTCAAGTGTTGGATTTACTCTTTGTTCACAGGACTTAGCAGCAGCTGGTCACAGCTACTACCTCATAATGGCCTGAAGATGTCTCCTGAGAGCAGAGATGGAGAGCTGAGAAATCCCCTCTACACATCCAGAAGAGACTGCTGGGAAATACTGGGAGTCTGCCTGGAGTCCTGTGATGAAAGCCACTTCCTCCATGATCCCTGGTAGAAAACAGAGAGGAGCTCATGGAATCCAGAGATGGGATGAGTTCTTTCCCCATTGAGGGATAAAACGGAAGGGGCAGAAGCAAGGGTTATATCTTCCAATCATACTCAACTCCCCTCCCAGGTCCCACAGCTAAGTGTGGGGCCAGGCAGCTGCAGGAACTCCATGAATCTTCCAGAACCCTGCACCATACTGCTAAGTACAGCCAGCTCCTGCACACCCCTCACCTCCAGGTTCTAGAAAGAGTCCCCAAGTTCACATCTGACTCACAGGTGATTCCTAAGAGGGGATGCCACAAAAAGGAAAGGAGATTGACCTTGTCATGAAAATACATCATGTGTCACCTCTCTTTATACATACTCTCCCAAATGGCACACCATTACCCATCCAGTCAAGTGCAATCTCTCTCAACCAGCACATCTATAGCTGCGGCCTGGAGACTCAGGCACCAACTAAGCTTTTTTTTTCATGAGCACAGACTCCAGAGCTGGAGGACAGGGCAAACAGCACCCCCACACCACATCAAGGCCACAGGTCTGCACCATTCTCCCAGGCCCTTCTTGCATCTGTGTGAAGACGTGCAGATCCTCGACCTTCGAAGTCCATCTTAGGGAGAGTGGCCAATGGACGCATCATCTGCGGTCCAAGCAGAGGCTGGGCCTAGCTCCACACATGTGAACACTAAGTTATGCGAACCCAAGCCTTCTGTTTCTGTTTATTTGTCTTGCCTTGTGTTGTTTTATTAACCAGAAACTTGAAAAGGAGGCTGTCTTTGTTGTATTGCCATTTGGCAGAGGACTAGAGGTTACAGTAGCAAGCGGAGCCTAAACATTTTTTTTTCTAAATCTGGATGAAAGTTCCTTCCAAAGAGAAAAACTATATCCGATTCCCTGTCTCCCACTGAACTTCGGAAGGACTCCCCACACCTTACCTTCAAAACACAGAGCCCTAGCCAATGAAAATGGAAAAACATAAATTGTTGCACGTAAAGTGAAAATATCAGGGGGTGCAGACAGGCCTGAGTCGACAGGGTATTTTTAGCCACTGGGGAATTGTTGTTTTTCTTTCTTTTTTTTTTTTTTAATCAAGTTTTAATGGCTTACTGCACACAGACCTGGGATGTACTCCTTAGGACTTTACCATTCATAACTATCTCGTCCTACTTTCAGCTGAAGATCACAGTCCCATTCATAAGATGAGAAAAACTGAGGCTGGAGGGACAGAAAATGACTTTCATAATTGAGAAGCAGAGGCAAATGCCCAGATAGGACAACCTGTTAGCCAGCACAGCCCTTAGGGCAAAGACACTGCTTCTACCCTTCCTGACTCATTGACTCCCTCCCCAGATCTTAAACATTGGTCCTTTGACTGCAAATTGCTTCTGTCCTTCTCTATCCCTAAGTGCAAAGTAAAAGACCTGACGTGCAGAAAGAGCTCCCTGCAAGGCTCACAGCATTCCCAAGTCTTCACTGCAGGGCTTCAAGACCCAGGGTTGGGGTGGTGAATGATGGACCCTGCTCAGGGCTCAGCCATCTCCCACTTTGCCCTCCCTGTGCCTAGAGAGGAGATGATTGCTGCCGCTCAATTTTCCCCCTATTTCCCTCAGCAGTCACGGCTGGCTAAGTCTCAGTGATCAAGCTGTGGCAGTTAGAGGCAGGAAATGGAATTGGAGAAGACGGACTCAAACTCACCCACCATGGAAAGATCCCAGCATGCTTTGAGCTCGTCCAGGTCCCTGGGTCTCCAGCTGTGTTGGTACCTGAGCAAATGCACCAAGTGTTTTCTAAACCGCCTCTGAGCCTGTGCCATCCCTTCCAGTCTATGCTGCCCTAAATCTTTAAATGTTGTTAAGTGACCTGAGCTCCCAGAAAATCTGGCTCCCTGCGGTCAAGAAATGCACAAACTCCTGCCTGAATCAGAGTGTAAGGCATGCCTCCTGAGCGCTCAGATGCTCTGAATGCAAACAGTTTTTTCTTTCTCCTCACATTCCATCTGCTCTCACACATTGATCCCGAAGCAGACAGTCCTATGTGCCTGGTGGTGACGACACCTTTTTCCAGCTCCAAACATGCCAGAGATCTTTTCTGTGGCCAAAGGATGAACATTTGGAGCCAATAAAAGTGACAGCTTTCCCTGTAATCATGCAAAAGTCATGAAGATGTGAACATTATGCTAATATTACTCATTCTTAAGTGAGTAAAGAGGACAGTTTATCAGCTGAATGAATTCTGGAGAGCAAACACAACTCATGCCCGTCTCATGCCCGAGTGTTTGTGCCCACAAACCAAAAGCTTTCTTGCATTAATACTCAGCTCTGGGGCAAGACTATTTATCATGTCGCCTACCTCTGTGACAGAGATTCAGCAATCGATCACTCATACATTCGGTTTTTCTGGTAAATGAAAATTTATGAACATATCCCTTGTGTGGGGGCTGATTTTCATGTAAATAATTCAGGATTATTTTTACAAATAATTCAGGATTATTTTTACTGAATTTTTTTCTGGTGATGCACACTTCAGCAAGTGTGGCTAAAACTAAATGCTTTACAGTTGGTTGCAGCCATATTTCATTAATTAAGAGAATTGTACCCTGGGGACATTTAATGTAAATGTTTACTAATATGGCTAATACTAAAAGTAGACTTCCAGCCAGTATGTTACATGCTTCTATAAATATAACTTGATCTTTTAGTCCTTAGATGTGGTGGCTGTCACCAATTCTCACTTTTGTGACAGGAGAATGGAGGCTTGGGAATGCCAGATAAGCAGCTAGGCCAGAGTCCTGCAGGCAGTGCAGAGCAGAGATGTGCCACAAACCTAGAACTGTTTGACCAAAGCCGGACCTCGGCCACCAAAGCACATTGCCTGTCTGCACTTCTTTTTTTTTTTTTTTTT
>CABHPR010126010.1:0-11731 GCA_902168415.1 Peromyscus melanophrys | reverse complement strand
GAGTAGAAAATTTCTTAATAAAGAAAAATGAAAGAAAAACAAAACAAAACAAACAAACAAACAAACAAAAAAGAATGTTCTCTGGGAACCAGAAGCAGGACAACTCATGTTTCTCTTACCAGGAAGAAGCAGGTTGGAGCTGTCTGTTTCCTTTTCCACCTGAAGAGGGACTGCACCATATCACTTTGCCCTTGTGTTCCCATATCAGCACCAGGCATCCAAACAGCCTTCTCTAGACAATGATGCTCTTTTTCCTTTATCTTCCATATGAGCAGAAGTCATCAAATCCCCATTTATTAATAGAGGATGGCTTCATGTGTTGCCCAGGGCTTTAGTGGCAGTGTTTGCTTACATTTCAAAGTAATAGAGTCATTTGTCTCCTTTATAGCTGCCCAGCAATTTTAGGCAGCATTTTTATAGCCCTCTTTTGTGAAGACACCGGTGCTCCTATTCAGCATATACCAAGGCTCAGGAAAGCAGACAGCCTCTCTCATGGCAACCACTAGGGAAATCTCTGATTTTGATAGATTCAGTTCTTTCTTTTATCTTCAGCCTTTTCTACTTTCCTAAAATAAAAATAAGTCTTGGGGCTGGAAAGATGGCTGTTTGGTTACGAGCACTTGCTCCTCTTGTAGGGACTCAAATTCAATTCCTAGCCCTCATATGGACTCTCTCAACTATTTATTACTCTAGGTTAAGGAATCTGATGCCCTTTTCTGGTCTCCTCAGGCACCAAGTATGCATACATGTACACATGATGCACACACATATATGCAGTCAAAACACTCATACACATAAAATGAAGATAAATAAATAGTTTTAAAAAATCTAGATGGGATCAGAACTTTCCTTGGGAATATGGAAAGTCCAGAGGATAGTGCTCACAAGAAAATAGAGGGAATCTTTGTGATTTGATTAAAGTAAACACAGAAGATAGAAATTAGAATAGGAATCAATAAGTTTGTCCCTCTTCTCTGCATTTCTCTAGATTCGTTTCTCAGTGGGGTATGTGTGTGTGTGTGTGTGTGTGTGTGTGTGTGTGTGTGTGTGTGCGAGTGTGTGTGTGTGTATTTGTGTGTTGTATGCTTACATGGGTATCTGTAGCTGAAGTTTTCCTGTGTCCCACTTGGCACACTATCAGGACAAATCTCTCTCATCTGCCAGTCCCACAGCTGCTCAGACCCAAGTAAGCACAGAGGCTTATATTATTTATGAACTGTATGGTCATTAGCTTAAGCTTATTACTGATTAGCTCTTACACTTAAATTAACCCATAATTTCTATTTATGTTTAGCCACATAGCTTGGTACTTTTTCTCAGTTCTGCCTTCACATCTTGTTTTCTCTGTGCCTGGCTGGCGACTTCTGACTCAGCCTTCCTCTTCCCAGAATTCTCATTGTCTGCTTGTCCTTCCTATACTTCTTGCCTGGCTACTGGCCAATCAGCATTTTATTTATCAAACAATCAGAGCAACACACATTCACAGCATGCAGAACAACATTCCACAGCACCTCTCATGCTCTACTGACTCAGCTAGATTTTTCTGGACATTGAGATATGTCTGCTCCTGGCATCACCCATTTACTTCAAAGAGAAATATAGGCATTGCAGACACTCTATATGGAGTTTATCTTCTTCTTGGCCAAAATTGCCGTTAAGGCAATAAAATGTTCTTGCCTGGACTGTTTGACAAATTTCTGTATCGACTGAACATGCAGGATCCATAGGAAGGTGACCACTGAACTTTACAAGGCAAAATGGTCCTTTAGGTTCCTGCTTCACAGAAGAAACTGCCAGACATTCTACAGGACACAGAGAGTAGTGGCTGAGAGACTCTAGGTCTATGGGCTGAAAATGAATAACCCAACATTGCAGAAGAACTTTAGGTGACTGTCCAGGCAGCCAGCTATAGCTGTCATTCTAGATTTTTAGAAGTTGATTACAATGCACTTCCTGTTTACTTAGGTAATATTATATCCTTCTGAGGTCTTTGATGTAGTTGAAGACTAGATAGTTATAATTTTCCTTGGTTATAATAAAAGATAAATTAGATATAAAACTTTAGACTCACAAATATAGGATAGATAGAATATTTTCCTTAATTTTGCCAAATACAAATAGACTAGATATTGTAACTATAATTCTTGCCTGATAACTGTTCTATTATATGTAATTTTACTATGTTAAAGTTAAAATCTTCCTTTTTGATTAGACAGAAAAGGGGAGGTGCTATGGAATGTCATTCAGCATGCTGTGAATGTGTGTTACTCTTATTGTTTGATAAATAAAACACTGATTGGTCAGTAGCCAGGTAGGAAGTATAGGCAGGACAAGCAGACAATGAGAATTCTGGGAAAAGGAAGGCTGAGTGAGATGCCAGGCTGCCATCCAGGGAGCAGTGTGTAATGACACACAAGTAAAGCCATGGAACACATGGCGACATATAGATGAACAGAAATGGGTTGAGTTTAAGTGTAAGAGCTAGTCAGTAGTAAGCTTGAGTTAATAGCTGAGCAGTTTTAATGAATATAAACTTCTGTGTGTTTACTTAGGTCTGAGTGGCTGCACACTGGGCAGGACACAGGAAAACTTCCAGCTACAGGTATCCAAGTGTGTTCTGTCATACACTTGTGCAGAGGTGAGAAGAGAACATATGCTGCCCTACTCTATCACTTCCCATCTTTGTGATAGTCACACAACCTAGAATCATCTGAGAAGAAAGTCTCAATGAGGAACAGTCTAGATCAAGTGAACCTATTATGGACACATCTGTTGGAAATTGCCTTTGACTGCCTTAATTCATCTGGGAATACCCAAGATGAAAGTAGGTAGTGTCATTCCCTAGTTTGGGGCCCTAGGGTGAATATGTGCCAAGAAAGCCAATGAGTAGTAAGCATGCATGCACACAGTTATGTTGGCTCTCAACTGTAGATGTGAGCAGCTGCTTCCAGGCCCTGCCACTGTGACTTTCCTGAAGTAATAGACTGTATATAATGTTGGGCTAAAATAAAGCCTTTCTACCCTATTATTTGCTTTGGGCAAGAGTATTTTATCACAGAGTCAAAATTAAATTAGGATAGCCTTGTTCTGTTCAAACAAGACATCTTATTAGATAGGGAGCTAAATTCATCCTTAGTAAGCTCCAGTAAACAAACCTGTCCCTGAACTCTTGCTCAATGCTAGGGTTACAACATGCAGGACCATATCTGGTTTTTTTCATAGGTGTTGGGGATTTGAACACAGATTTTCATCCTTGTGCAACAAGTACTCTTACCTGTGGAGCCCGCTCCATAGCCTCCTTTCAGTGAGAGTTCTGAAACAAATTCTCAGCTAATATTTTAATTTGATGACTTGTTCTGAGTCTCGAAACAATAGCATACACATTTTTAGATGATATCCATGATTCTATTCCTGCTGCATTGTGCCATCTCCCCAGCAATCATGTATGTCCTCACTTTAATACTCCAAAATTTGTGCCTGACCCATTACACTCATTCTCATGTATAGTTTGTGAGATGGTGAGGTGGACCTAGACTCTCTGCTTTTCCTTCTACCTGTCCAGGATCAGCAGTAAAGAGAGGACTAGGCATGCCTAGTTGTAGTCTACCACACAAGCATGGAGATCTGTATACACATCATGAGCACACACTTAGAAAGTCTAAGGCATCGGCATGTGCTGATTTCCCAGATGTGAGATCACAGAGTAGCAGATTCCTGAATAGCATTAGTCAGCCAGTGGAGTGACCCGTCCAACAGGCCAGGTTATTCGTGGGTCTCAAGCCAGGAATCACCTGAAAGCCAATGGGGAGAGAAAGGAAGGGAGCCAAGCACAAATGAGAAACTGAGTCAATCTGAGTCGTGTCAAGGCTCCGTTTATTAAACTGAATGCTGAAGCTTATATAGGGATTGGGGAAGGCAAGGAGTGAAGAGTGTGAATTCCTGAGGGAGGGTTAAGGTGAGGTCACTTTGGTCCCAGGCCCTGCAGCTGGATGATTAGCATTTGTTTTAGAAAGTTTATCTAGTTGTAAATCCTGTGGTTGGCCGGTACCAGGCCCCTTCTGTGGGCTAATTAACACATGTTTCAGGAGGTTTACTTAATCGTAAATTCTGTACCAGGTCCCTGCTTTTAGGAGGCTTGATAAATCAGGAAAGTGACACAGCTGCCCAGAGTCTCAGTCTCTAACAGTGGAGTAGCATCAATGATCTTCAGTGAAAGCTATGTCAAAAAGGAAAGTTGAAGAACAATTGGGGAGAGGTGTGCACATATTCACATGTGTGCCAAGCACACACCACACTAACAAGTACAAGCACACATACACAACACATAATAAAGGGGTTGTGGGCCTGGTGTGGTGGTGCTTGCTTTTGGGGAGGCAGGGACAGGCAGATCTTTGTGACTTCAAGGCCAAATGCCAGGTGTGACAGCACCTACAGATAATATCAACACGGGAATTGGAGGTGGAGAAAGAAAGATGTTTGTGCCTCAGTGGCCAGCCTGCCTGCCTGCTGGGTGAGCTCTACTTCCTCAAAGGAAGTAGACAGATTTCCTGAGTCTGGAACATAAGGTTGTCCCCAGTTTCCATAGGTAGGCATTCACATGTGCACCTAGACATACATAGCACATAAAAAAAATTAATATAAGTAAGAAAACAAACACATTTTTAAAGCATGGTGTAACAAAGCAAACACAGCTGCAGTGCCCAGAAATGACAGTATCTCGGACTGAGAAGCCAGTGATTAAGGTCTTGAGTCTATGCTGCCCCAGCAAAGGAGGGCATAATGCTGCCTCCATGGTAGCACCTATCAGGCCTTTGCCAATCACTCAGGGCTTTTTACAACTTTCCGTGTCTTTAATCTGTATTTATTGTACCCAATTTAAACATTCCCTTGGGTTCTGAGAAACTCCATGGGCATCTGGAGACCTAAAAAGATCAGGAAAGAATTTTAAGAATATGGCTTGTCCAATTTAAGCCAGAGTAGAGCTTAGGTGTAATCAAAAAGCAGTTACATAGTTGGGGAGGTCACAGGGTGCTGGGGTCACATCTCCAAACCACCTTTCCAATAATTTTTCCAGGCATCTAATAATGACTTATTGTAAGGTTTTTATTTATACATCTAATTTTTCCATTCATGTGTTTCTTCTGTTTAACAAAAAGAGAATTCTATTAAGAATACCTGCTAATAATCTGCTTCAATTAAGTTAAAAGGGGGAAAGTCTAACTGTATTTTTATATTTTCTAATTAAGAAAGTATTATGAGTTTTAATTAATGTCTTAATTAGCTGCCATTATCTGCTCCGGGAGCAGGTGCATTAATTGAAACAGGGCCATGACTATTCTTCTACGTTCTAAGTGTTCTTTAGCTTTATTGGTATCATTTTTATTTTTCAGAAACAAAATATAGCTGATATTGTCTGTAGGCAAAGCCCTCTGCAGCTGGAGTGCTGCTTGTCAGTGACATTTTCAGGACTGTGATTTCCACACTTGTTGGGCTATTTTCTCTTCTCCAAGTGTAACATATGAAATATTTCCTGTGGATACATAAACAAATGTCTGCTCAAGACAAATTGGTCATCAAGGATAGAAGCAAAGAAATCATTCTTCCCAAGTGCAATTTGCTGAACCAGTAAGTTTAGTTGGCCTTGTTTAGAGGAGCATCAGTAAGTGGTTACTTAGAGGAGCATGGGTAACAAAAGGACAGTTAGACTGCTGAAGAAGAGTCCCTAATCCAAGTAACTGACAATTGCCTGTATCCTGTTGGGGAGGATTGTGGGCTCATGAGGCACTTCCTCTTGGCAACCATTAACTCTCTATAAATTCTTGGTAAAGAGAAGACCATGTGAGCTCTCTCTCACAATAACTGCAAGCTGACTATAAAGCTTCTGTGAAGAGTGGGAACTCAGGAGCCCTTCTCCCTTAGCAACTGTTAACTGTGTGTATTTTTAGAAAAGGCAGGGAATCCTGTGATTCTACATCTCCACTACAGAAAGTCATTGGCTCCAACTTTGTGTAGCACTCTTTCAGGAATCACAGCTGCTTACTGTTGAAGAGGATAACTACCATGTCATGCGCTGATGATTATCCACAACCGTTTCTCCCACAATTTTGAGATTCTGATCCCCTGTGTCCTGTATTTCCTAGAACATCATATACTCAGTGCATAATCCCACTGTGTTGGATACTCAGTCTCACTGGGTACCTGGTGGATGCACATGAGATTGTGGATGAACATTCAGAATGCAGAAAGAGACAAAGAAAAAAATCTGCACAGGAACAATAAATTCCCAGAGTGAACAAGCCAGTGAGGTTGAGTTCTCACTTGGTAGAGTGCTTGCCTAGCATGCATGAAGCCCAGAGTTCCATCCCCAGCACTGAATGAAGGGCAAGTTAGCTGATGTTTCTAATTCTAGTCCTTAGGTGGTAGATGCAGAAAGATCAGGAGTTCAAAGTCATCCTACGCTACATAGCAAACTTGATACCAGCCTGGGATAGGTCAGACCCAATCAAAAAGTCATGAGCAGATTTCTAGAGTAACAAATTTACACTTTCTTATATGACACAAAAACAACAGTATTTTCAATAGAAGTATCCCTATCTCAGGCAAAATGGATCTGAGATAGGTAGATGCAGATGCTGGGGTGAGACCCAGGAAGAAGCCTCTTCTTGATTGTGGTGTTTGTAATGATGCTCTTTAGAAAAGGAAGAACCAAGCACTGCTGGTAAAGTGCCTACAGTACAGACACAGACATGAGGACCTGAATTATATCCCAACACCAGTGTCCAATGCAGGCATGGCTATGCTTGTCTGCAGCTCCAATGTTGGGAAGGGCAGGAGTGGAGACATGCATATTTCCACTGCTCCCTGGACAGTCAGTGTACCAAGAAATGTGCTTAAGGCTCAGTGAGAAACCCTGTGTCAGGAAATGCGAGGAGCAATGGTGGGAGACACTAAATGTTAACCTCTACATACATGTGATCATACACCTACTAATAAGAATGGCTGTAAATATATTAAATACACACACACACACACACACACACACACACACACACACACACACACCTGTGCATAAACGCTCACACATGTGTACACACATTAAAAATAAAGGTAGCCAAAAAGTTAAAACTATTTTTGGCACAGGTTTCCAGCTAGAATTTTAAGTTTGATTTAGAGCCAGTAGATCATACACACTTGTTCCCCTTTTTGCAGGTCATAGTAAGCCTGGCTTAAGCTCCTGTAGCCAATGTTCTCTTTGGGACAATATTCTGAGTGTAGTGGTTTCCAGACAGTGTAGTCTTTCTCATTCTATGTACCACAGGAACAATGTGGCTGCCCAGGTCAGGGCATGCTTTTGAAAGGAGCACCTAGAAACTCAATTCAAAGTGTAGTGTCAACTGATAACATCTTAATTTTGAAGCCCTTCCAAATTAAACTAGTTATAATCAATCTGTCCTCTGAGCTGTGACAAAGACAGCTTCAAATCCACTCTAATTCTGACATTTTCCACTTCTTCCTATTATTTTGCAGTGTGTTCATTTAATTGGAAAACTCTCTAATTGTGTATTTTTTATAAATTGGGGTCTACTCTTTATATTTATTTTCTTAGGGAGAAGGTTTACTCTAATAACATACTACTAGAGACAAGCACAAAGAAACCGAATGTTTGTGAAGAACTATTCTGGCTTCAGGAACCATGATAGGGTGTTTCTTTGCCCTTAGTAAACTAATTCACTGATCTGTATTAAAATCATTCACAGTGTTAACAAGAGATAAGGTAATGAGGTGTTTTTTTAATTGTTTCTTTGATTTTGAATAGTGTGAATAATGTACGCCCTGATACTTATGGATGACAGAGTAAGGTCTCTGCAATTCTGTTTTACCCACACTCACAGCCATTTGCCTTAGTTTTCATTATTTGGAAGAATGCTTACATCAAATCAACATGTGCTGTAGAATTATGTCAGTGCATATTTCTGGAAGATCAGGATCCATTTTTCCTCTTAAGTAGCTACATTATGACAGTAAAACTCACAAGTCAATTCATGAAACATTTTACTAATATTAAAGATTCAAATAGCATTGAAGTTGACATATTAGTCATTGGGTACAAGTTTGCATATTTCTGTTTTTAATCCAATGGCCAACAAAGGTCCCTTGTAAGTTCAGTTTGAATTACTGATTTTTCTTCTGTCACTTTTTATTTTTCCCTTGCAACAATGTGTTGAACAAAACATTTGTCATGCAAAACTTCCAGCCATCCCTCTGGTCTCATCTAACACGCTGTCTGTTCCTGTAAATTGGTGCTCACATTTTATGAGCATCACAGATACTTTGGCAAGAATTCTTCACATGTGGGTCATATATCTCCTTCACAAGCATGCATTGTTTGGATGACTTAGAGGTCATGTGTGCATCCCTAAACATTGATGGTTACTACTTAAGGCATTAATTCATTAGGGTGAAATGAATTAACTATGAAAATGAACTATGTCGATTTTCCCTCTTTTATTTATTAATTTGCTATAGAAAATTTTATAGCATATTTACATAATATGCTATAGAAAAAACCTCATTTATTGTTTGGAGATTTGAAGTGCAGTTAACAGAGGCAACAAAGAATGTCCTCTCAATTGCTTTATATGTCAATGTTTAAAACTATGATTCATGTTTCTAGTATCCTCTAAGAGAATTTATAGATGTAAAAATAATTAAAGAGCATGCAGTATCTAGTATTTATCACCTTTGATGCCCAAATTGCCCAATCTCAGCTAGCAGTATTCTTTTAAAATTGATTATTGCATCATATTAATGAGATGCTGCTTGTGTCTGAGAACTTCTTGTTATGGGGTTGGTGAGCAGTTTCTGGGGTCATCTTTTCCTGCTTCTCACTGGGCAGTATCTGAAGAGAAGCCATTTGCTTTAGAGCCATACAATATTTAGAAGCAAGAACCATACTGCTGGAGCTTTCAGAGGCTTATAGTTTCTCAGACAGTTTCCCAGAAAAATTTAGAAAACACATAATTCTTTTGGAATAAAAATGCATTATATGTTCATCCTGATATGTTCAAATCATGTTCACAACAACATGGTATTGATCTTACCTCTCACTTCTTATCACGTAATGCTGGTCCCCAAAATAAAAAGTACTCATTGCTGCATTCCATCACAGTCTATCTGTAATGGTCACAGGGCAGAGATTCCAACATCATCCTCAACAATAAGGCAAAACAACTGCCACATTGTGCATTTTGTCTTGATACACACCTCAATGTTGTCGTCCCATCTACTAGAATAATAATGTTTTTTTGTTTGTTTGTTTGTTTGTTTTTCGAGACAGTGCTTCTCTGTGTAGCTTGGCACCTTTCCTGGAACTCACTCTGTAGCCCAGGTTGGCCTTGAACTCACAGAGGTCCACCTACCTCTGCCTCCTGAGTGCTGGGATTAAAGGCGTGCACCACCACCGCTCAGCATAATGTTATTTTATATACACTGAAAATTTTTGTCATCAGTTTCAATATGCATATAGGTATTTGTTTCAATTTCATAGTTTGGGGATATGATTTTATTTTATAATTTTCATAAATGCTCAATGGCCTACCAGTTCATAGAACTATATTTCATTTTCAGAGAAAAAAGTGTCTATTCCTATCACACTCTTACTTTCTCATGCCAGCAAAGATAAGCTTTTGTTTAATTACATATTTTTATATCATTGTAAGCATGTTATACACATTTACACACACATTAGCATATTGTATGCATTCATAAGCACATGTGAAAATGTTTAGTATATATTCACACTCAAGCACACAGTAATTTTTTACTTATTTATAGTAAACTATATATTTCTTTCCATGTTGCTTTTCCCCTTCATGTTATTGTCAGATATTAAGTCACACTACTAAATAAAGAAATCCATTCCATTTTATGGTTTATTATACGCTTTTTGAAGACTTACCAAAAGTTATTAAAACAATTCATTACTAATGAACATTTAGAGTATTTTCATTTTCACTACTATGAATAAGTTCTGTGCTTATGGATGGATATCTTGTGCATATTCTATACCACAGGCACTTAGAATCTGAAATATTTAAATCAAAGAGTAAATGTTGCAGTGATCAGGACAGGTGCTACCACGTCTTACTACACAGATTTTTAATTAAAAAACAACTTTTTCTTATATTCATTTTTTTATCTTTGTGTGACTGAGAGTATACACATGCTAAGTCACACCTTAAGAAATCAGAGGAGAACCTCAGGTGTTGGTCCTCACTTTCCACTTCATTTTATCCAGGGTCTCTTGTTTGCAACTACAAATGCTAGGATAGCTGGCTTGTGGGAATTCTGGAGTTTCTGCCTCCTGTCTCACCCAAGGAATAATAGAATTATAAACACACTCTACTGCCTGTGTTTACTTGTGTTCTTGGGAACTAACTCAGGCCCTTATGCTTGCAAAACAAACACATTACCCACTGAGCAATGCTCTAGACCTTCCCCACTATTTTATACTTCTGAACTAATTTCTGTTCCAGATTTAATTTAAGGTATTTCACTTTTTCTTCATTTGTCCTAATCTAAGACTCTGAATTAATGTTCAGAGGCAATAGCTCTTACTCTTTCTGCAAGATACATGTTCACATATCAACATGTTTTTGTATGTAATAGTTACTGATTTTCAATATCTTCTCTTTTATCTTTCAGATGTCTATTAATCATGTAAACTTTTTATCAGTACCAAAGTCATAAATCACATTAAGTGTCACTGCCCAAATAAAGTGACCATGACTACTACCATTTAGAAGGAAAGAAATTTTATTTTATAACTTTGAAAAATACTCATCTCTTTTTCTTTCTGCTTGCTTGCTTGATTGCTTGCTGGCTTCCCATTTCTTTCTTATTTTAGGTTTTTTGAGACAGAGTTTCTCTGGGTAACAACTCTGGCTGTCCTAGAAGTCACTTTGTAGGAAAGTCTGGCCTTGAGCTCACAGACATACACCCGCCTCTGCCTCCTGAGTGTTGAGATTGAAGGAATGCACCACCCTGTGGCTAACACTCTTCTCTTAGTAATTTATAGGATGTTGTATATCTAGAGAAATCAAGTGTCTATTCCTATCCCATCCCTCCTTACTCTTGAAAACAAAAATAATCTTTTGTCTAATTACATAGTATTTATTTTCATTTTTATACTTATATGAGCAAATTTTAAGTAAGTATGTGAATTTACAGGACATATGTGTTTTCATAAACACTATTGAATTCTCATTTGCAATAATAGAAGTTAAACTCAGATTAGAAAGTGAAGAAATTCAAAAGTAAAGCTTAGAGTTTATAGTTGCTTAAATTTATAAAGTAAGACTATGAAACAGAAGAAAAGGAATCCCAAAGGTGCAAATGACAACAGTTTGTACCTTATAGGGCACTGAATAGAGGGAAATTGTAGCATGAATCTTAAAAGTCTTATTAATAAAATCAAACCTGAGCCGGGTATTGGGGTGAACACTGGAAGGTCAGAGAGACAGAATAAGCCACAGCTATCTCACCTCGCTGGATCCTCAGCTGGTCTTGTTTCCTCAGACTGGATGCCCCGAGCCATCATCCAGAATGGGTCTCAGCTGAACTGCTGCTAGAAGCCTGAAAGCTTAACCAGCCACATGCTTCTCCAGGCCAAAGGCCTCTCCAGACCAAATGCTTCGAGTTTCTTCACGCCTTATATACCTTTCTGCTCTCT
>CABHPR010126009.1:4880-34538 GCA_902168415.1 Peromyscus melanophrys | reverse complement strand
ACACACACACACACACACACACACACACACACACACACACACACACACACACATTCCCTCACCTGTTTCCATACTCTGGATTTCATTATGTCAGCATCAGCCTGTGTTAATGACCACATCTTTGTAGTTTGATAAGATTTTGTCTGCCCCCACAGGCACTATGGACATGAGAATCATCTTGAGGCTTTACACTTTGTAGATTGTCGTGAGAGGTCACTTATTCTGCCTACACTTGACCTATATGTGTTCAGGGATTTGTTGAAGATATATGAATGCTCTGTGTGGACACTTTAAAGAGTTTTTCAAAAATATACAGGTCAAATCACCATTGTTCTTCATCTCCCATACCCACGTTGCAATCTCCCAGATTTTCATTTTGGCTTTAGTCATGTCTGCTTTATGGGGAGTGTTTTCCACATCTACAACTCACGGTTGTAAGAAATGATCTTTATTCTTTCCTAACTGAAATTAATTTTGCTCTCAAGTCCCCACATCCCCTGATGCTGAAAACTTTCCAATTTATGTTCTTCCAGGTGAAACGCAGACTCCCTGGAATAAGTATTAGGGAAAATTATTTCTCTGCCCACCCATTTTTTTCCTGTCTCTTCTTCAACCGTGGGGGCGGGGTGTTGAGGGGGTAATGTGAGCTGCCAGAGACTTAGATATGATTCCAGGCCTAGTGTCAGGGCTCTGGGGCTTTCCATTTCCCTGTGTTCAGTGTCCATCCCTGGGGCTGGCTAGTTCTTCCCTTCAACACTGGCTGACGAGTCAAAGTCATTCTGGCTGGCAGACTTTTTTCTTCAACTGTATCGTGTAATCTCGTCTAGCATGCTGCTCTAAGCAACTCTGAAGCTGTGAGGTAAAACCAGAGACTGGAGATTCTGTACTGATGCCCACACCTATTTATAGAATTCCCAGAATCTGTGCTCTGCTCTGGTGTCACAGCCGAAGGAGGCCATACTATTGCAGTTTCAGAGTTCCCCTAAAGAGAGAATGTTTTCTACCTACTGTCCTGTTGCCTTTGTCTCGGCTCATGTTTGAATTCTTAGCAATATGCGCTAGAACAACTGTAAGAGCATCAAATAGTTGTTTGAATTTTATTTCGTTTATTTACTTATTTATGCATTGCGTGCGCGCATGCCTTCTCGCGTGCGCGTGAGGTCGTGCATACGCGGGTTGGAGAACAACTTTTAGGAGTCAGTTCTCACCTCTTACCATGTGGGCCCCAGGGGTCCAGTTCAAATCACCAGGCTCCACAGCAAGCACCTCTGTCTGCAGAGCCATCTTGCTGACCCACATCATATCTTTATCTTAATCCATTGGCTTATGGGTTAAGTTCTAAGATCTTATTTGTCCAGCTTTTGCAATCAGATAAGCAAAATTGCGTTTTAAGTGACAACAGATCTCAACTTACTCCTCCCTGGGAAGCCCCGCGGTGCTAACTCCAGATGACTTTGAGAAGCACCATCTCTTCCGATGATTTACAGACGCCTCCTTAGCAACTTTACTACTCATCAAAAAGTGGTGATTTTCTCATCTATCTTAAAATCTGGTGTGTTGGCTTGTTTATGCCAAACTTTAATTCTACGTGATGAACTTTCAAACGTGATTTTAAACTGTTGTGAATAAAAGCAAACAAAAAATTCTCAAACCACAATTCTGCCAACTTCTTGGTTTTGTCCTTCCAGAAGGTTCGGCTGAGCCCTATACTCTTCCCTCAACATGTCAACTGAGATCTTTTAATCTCAGCTAATTGATGCCTTTCAAAAACACGTTGCTCTGCTTGGTGTCTTCTCTTCCATTTGTTTTCCCAGATGAAAACCCCCATCTCAATTTCCAAAGAAGGGATGGGCTTAACAAAGCGCAGAAGAACCACCACTTGGCTTTACTATCTCCAAATTTCAGCTCTTTACATTTATTCCATCGCCATGTTACTGCACACACCTGGACATGCAGTGGTGGCTACTAAATGTTTTCAAGAGCACTTGGTGGAATAAAAGTCCTCTCCTGTTCCATTCAGTACACATTGGCTCAAGTGCCATTGCTCTCCACATGACACTCTTTGCTGATGTAGCTCTATCTTGTTTTCTAGTCTACTAACTCATCTTAGTTTAGGGGCTAAGTGTTTTTAGTTTTATATGCCAGTCTTATGTCTGTCTGGAAATTGAAATGACTTATAAATAGCATCAAAGTTTACATTCTTAGAATTTTCATTTGCCAGTTCATTTTTATATTAGAAAGAGTTTCCTTGATGTGCTCCCCTCCCTATTACCTGCTGGTAACTTCTATATAATTTATTTGCCTGTTATTTTATAAAATATATATAGCCATTTGAGAATTTTTATTTATGGCTCTTAATATAATTATAAATGCAATTATTATCAATAATAACATGTAAAATGGAGAACATAATTATTTTTACTTTCATATACTTCTGAGCCTTTTAGAATTTTCCTAAATTTTTAAATAAGTGCTTATACAAACTTAAAATATGTGAGCATCTATTCCATATGAGGCACTGTATACACTGTACTCACTAAATTATCAGACACTGTCTTTGATTATACTACAAATATATATACCAGCTTGCACCAGAGAATGGGAAGCTGGCCATATTGCTTCTGCTAATTGGCCTGCGACTTCTATTAAAAAAACAAAAACAAAAACAAAAAAAACAAGTCTTCTTGCCACAGAGGTGAAAGCCCACACTCCCAAGGAAAGCAGGAGCTTTTCTCTTGCAAGGTTTCTGTTTAACAGGGTACAACTGCATTAGACTTTTGGACTCTACACATGCAAGATGCATCTTCAACTTTTTCCAAGAAGAAAGAAGCCTCTGTTTGGGACTTCAACATAGAAATCTGCAGTTTACATAGATCCATTGCTATGACAGTTGATCAAACTGCTTTATCTGTCTATTTTCCTAAAATCCCTTCCCTTTTACCAAAGCTACTGAACACAAGTCATCTTTGAGGACAATAATCTAATCCAATGTCAGCAGCTTCCCTTTGAAAAGAACTGTCACTTTGTGTCAATTGTAGGAATTTGTGTCAATTTCTGAAATCAGTTCATATTTGCTCTGTAGTACATCATTTTGCTCATGTCTCAAACAACGGAAGATGTACCTGAAATTTTATTGAATATGACAGTTCCATTCTCTCGTGCAGATGAGCATGAAAGGCAAAGGTGAATATTTTAAGTGCAACAAAAACACCTAACTAAAATGGCCCAAAACTTCAGCATTTAAATTTTACTTGGCATCATTATCACTGACTAAAATAAAGTGAGCTGGAATTAGTATATCCTTAAATTCTCTTCCTATTTGTCTTTGGCCTAAACTTTGTATGTTTATAAAATACTTATTTATCTTTTACTTACAACATAGAAATGAACACCATGAATACTTGTCATTTAAGCACAATGTTCTTATAGAGTGATGGCTCTCCCATCCTATACACAAGAAACTATGAATCAACTTGTTTTTCAGAGATCAGAGAAGTTTACATCCCATCATTGCCTGCCTTTCCATTCTCAGGGACAGGGGAGACCAGAAAGCAGACTCATTCTGTGTAAAGTGTTCTCTCTGTCACTGAGTGGATATCTTATTTGGTATCATAATTCAAACAGTTGAAATGATGTTCAGCTCATTTTCCAAGGTCAGTTCTTTTCTGAAAATTAATATGCACTCCAAATTGAGAAACTTGAGAGCATCGATCAATCTTAAAATTTTCTGCCCCCCAAATCTAAGATTGTCCTAGCATCTACATTTGTTTTGCTCTAAAATGGAACCACGGAAAATTTAGCACACCACACTGTGTCAGTAATATAAGGATTAATACTCAATATATGGAGAATATATGAAGGAATATGTCTTTTACGACATTTCTTTTTATGAGTGAGAAGGGACCTAATAAATTACTTTATTAAATCTCTTCTCACGAGTGAAGATAAATGTCATCAAGGGCTTAAGGTCTCGTGCATTACATATAATGTACAGTTCTGTCGATCTTCTATATTTCTATATTTTGTCAAAATCATCCAATGGGCTTTACTTCATCATCAAATAACTTTTTTTTCCTTTAAGACAAAAAAAAATGAAATAATGTATTGAGAAGAAAATGTCTGATTTCATTTAGTTTCTTTCCCAAGTTGGTACATGCGCTGCTGGGTTATTCTGCTTTTATACTCACCCCTACTTCCTACAATTTCCCATCTCCAAATGAGAATCACTGTCAGGCTGATTTTTTTTTTAATGTTTAAGAGTAGAGATGTTTCAGATTCTTTCCTAACTGCTCCTTCTGTATTTTTGGTGTTTGTCTGACATGCTATGACTTGCAGAAACTTATTCTTCTTCAAATGTCATTTTAGTAATCTTCATCAAACACTCTACTGTATGTGAAAAACTCCAAGGTTCCATCTGTTGGGATGTAACTAGGTGGTAGAGTGCTTGTCTAGCATGTACCAGGCTCTCTGTTGAATCACCAGCATCACAACATAAACATTGTTTTAAAAAATCGCAATTACCGTTCTGCTACTCTCAAGCCACAAAACTTAGCAAGCTCTCAACCCTATAGCTTCTGTCTTTTCATTATCATCCCCACTCTTTCCGTTTTTAAATGCTTTGACTAAACTTCATAATCTTTCAACTAGACAACTTTTATAGTATGCTAACACGATGGCTTTAAAACATTTTTCCTATCATTATGAAGAAATATATTTAGATTATGACTTACTATAGATATATAATTAAAATCAAATGTAAATTGGTAAAATAAAAGTTTCAAAAACTACTCTGAAAATATGCACAATGACATTCTCTATTCTACTCTATTCTATTAAAGAAAAATTAACTTTACAACCTTGGTGAGGGTTTGCTCTCTGTAATTGAAAAACACTGCTACGTCCAGCTATGTTTCTTGCTAATGAATTTCCCACATTGGCAGCAAAACGTTTTGTGTCTGATCTACTGCAATACATAACTTCTTCTCTTAAAGCCTTTTTTTTTGGGCTACTGGATTCTGATTTAACTTATTAGCATAGCTACAGTCAGGTGTCTTCCTGTGTGTGCTACAAGCCTACAGGTAATTTATTCCATGTTGTAGCTGTACATGTCTTCCACACATGCTTCTGAGACTGCCTTCTTTAATTCTTTGCATTTTCTACCCCTCTAGACTTTGCTCAAAAAACCCTCTGCCCTTCTATAAATAATTTTCAAATTCATCCCCAAACAAAGCTGCTCATTTTTATTGTTCTGCCATTGCAGTTTTATAAACAGAAACAGAGGTATCCACAGAACACACTCCCAGAGAGGCCCTTACCTTGCATGCATAGCCCTTCAAACGTGGGCTAAACTAGCAGGGGGATTGTCACCTCATGGTTGAATCTCTTCAAGTTTCCTATTTCCTGGTGTGTTCCCTATGAATTTTCACACTTTCATTCATTAAACAGGTTGCCCAAGATTCTTTATTACACAGGAAAAGAAGCTTCATTTTCATCTAGAAAGTAGTTAATGACTGGCACTTCAGTTCCAGTGTACACAACCAGATATTAAAACCCTAGACTAAATATGTGGCACAAACATTTTCACCTGCTGGACATCAGAAAATGAAGTAGTACAGTGTCTAGTGGGGAGGGAAGAGGAAGGAGCTTGTTCTCTAGCTTTCTGGAGAAGGAATCTTTCTGCCAAACAAAGAGAACAAACAAAAACAAAAGCAAAAACAAAAAAACAAAACAAACAAACAACAACAAAAAAAAAAACTTCAGGACAGGTCATCTACAAATTGAAAAAAAAAAGAGTACCTGGGAAGAGGGAGGTATTTAGAGAAATCTTGCCCATTCACCTAAGGGTCCCTAAGAATCACAGGCTGGGTTGTATCAGGTGAAACTACTAGGCTGGAGAAGACCAAGGGACCCAGAACTGGGAGCAGAACAATCCTCAAAGCTCAGTCAGGTTGGGCGTGCAAGTTTCACCCATCGTGACTGGATGTTGCTGCACTCATGGAGAACTCAGAAGGGTCACACTTTAGAAGCAGTTACATGAACTTGGGGTAAAGGCTCTTTTAAACATGGCCAAGCAGCGCTGACGACAAACAGACAAAACCAAACAAGAGGACCTTAAAATAACACATCACGGCAAAATACAGTTTAATCTTCTTGAAGAAAAGTTAAAAAAAAATCTAAACCATTCAACTGTGCGCTCCATAATACATGAAACTCATAAAATGTAATATAATGCAAATATGACTACACAAAGAAGAGATGAAACTCTAATCCTAGCCAGAAGAAAATCAGAGCAGAGGAGCCAAAATTAGCAAGCATGCTTTAAGATTTAAAGGAAAAGATAAATTTAATGAATGTGGTATTAAATAGAATAATTTTAAAAGAACAAATATAATTTCTAGAGCTGAGCAATGCATTTGAAATGAAAAAGTAATAGTCTTACTAGCACATTAAAGTCTCAAGAAAAACCAAAATCACTGAACTAAACATATGAACATAAAAATATATTCAAACTGAGTCTCAAAAAGTATTTGGACTTACATCACCTGTAGATGGTACTAACATATGAATGTGTGTATTTACAATAAAAGAAAGGAAGGAGAATCAGGAAATTCGTTAAAAAATAATAATAATAACCAAAATACATAAACTTCATGAAATTCAGTACCACAGAGATCCAAAGAAAGCCACAACAAGGATCATCATAACCAAGCTGTGATACACCAATTGTGGAAGAAAAACTTCAAAGGACCAAGGACCTGACTCGTGTTCTACATACAGTGAACAAACACAAAGTTGGCTGCAGACTTCTCATCAAGAGCACAGCCAGAGTCAACAAAGTGTTGTATTTAAAGAGCGAGGAACTCAACATACAACTCTAGATAGATTGGGTTGATATTTGTAGGTTAAATAACACCACAAAGATGAGCAAAAAAGCTAAGAGAATTCACACCCAACAGATTAGCCCAAGAGGAGATGTTTAAAAAATACTAAATGTTAAAAGAAGTAGTCAAGCTGAAAGAAATGAGTGCTGGTTGCATAGAGAAAAGCACCTCAAATGACATATATTTGAGTAAATATTAAAGATGCTTTTCTTGTCTTTAAATTTTATTTAAAAGACAGTTAGTGGTTTAAAAAACAATATACAACAACAAACTGGTACTTCTGTGCAGAGGAAAATACATGACAAAATTAACAGTAGGAGTGGAAGAAAAATGTGATGTTCTCCTGCTGTGGTGAGTCCTTCTCACTAGATGTGAGATGTGACTATCTCACAAAATGTCAATGTGTGAATATTTCCACCACTGGTGTTGGCCAAGAGTGGCCTCCAGGCCATATATGTCCTAGATTCTGCTTCTGTAAGTTCTACAAGCTAAAAGATTTTGTTTTTACCTTTTGAAATGTTATTTACAGAAAGAAAAGATGTCATAGATCTCATATAACCTACAAAGTAAAAAGAAAAGAAAAAAGACTATTTGGCCAACATTAGAGTGATATTGTAACATGGAAAGGACATAGGCCAACAGTGAAGCTAAAGTAGAACATGAAAAATACTACATACATTTAAAAGAAGAAAGGAGAAAACCAAAATGACCAAGACATAAAAAGAGAAAATGAATCCCAAGAGGATATATCTGAGCTCAAGAATACCAGTACTTCATTAAATATGAATGATCTAAACATACTAAATGAAAGGCAGATTGTCGCTGCAAGACCCAATCACATGCTGTGTACAAAAACTTCCTGAAATACATAGACACTTATATACAAGACTAAAAGTATGAAACAGGACGTATTAAAAAAAACATTAGTCTATAAATATATGTACATAGTTTAAATGAAATTTTTCCATCAAACAATGCTTCCTCAAGATTCAAATGGTCATTTGACAAAAAGCCCAACAACAGGTATGAGAAGTTCTATTTTGAGATTTTGGTCAGGATTGTCCATGGGACTCCTAAAAGATTATCTCCTATTGCTATCACCCTGGGTTGCTTTCCAAACAAGTCTATATTGCTAAGACACCATCCACTTCAGACACCAGGCCCAGAGATCTCTGAGCTGGAACTGACCTGAATGCCTCCTCCCTGAGGACTAGCTTTCATGATACCAGAAGGCACCATGTATGCTTCTAAAGGAGGGAAGTATCCAGGAGTCCTACCCAGCTATGGCACCTAGAAAACACATCGACAATGAGCGTGGCATGATAAACCTTGAGGTGAAGTAGTGGCACACAAACTTTGGCAGTAACCAATAGATCTCTACTGGACTTAAGACCCTCTCAACAAGAAGGAACTCATGCCTTGTACTGAAAACCTAACTAACTACCCAGGGCTAATGAATGCATCTTATGAGGAGAACCTCATACAACTAACTACCACTTACTAAATCAGACTAATGCCTGATGACATTCTACATACTTTTTCCTTATACCCCCAGATAGTCCTCATCTCCTACCAAGGAAATTTCTCTTTCAATAGACAAATACCATTACAAAACACCAAACCAAAGCAAACAAACACACAAACAAAACACAACCAATCAAAATTCAGAGTTGTGGAAGCCAGTCCCAACTAATATATCTACAATACAACTCCTGCACCTAAGGCTCAGGGATCATTTTGGATGATTGGGCACAAATATTGCAAATGACAGCGAATCAGGAAGGTTTCTGTGAAATGGCATCAAAAGCCATACCCTTAAATTTTACCGACATGACTGCCTGAACAGGAGCTGAACAAGGACTACACCAACAGACATGCTAACATAGATAAGGAAAGCTCCTGAGGCTTCAACCCCACATAAAGAGAATGAAGGAATGCTGAAAGTGGGAGAATTACTCTCCCCCAGGGGAGAACACACCAAAATAGTTATCTGACCAAATTCTATATTCAGATAGATAGACAGACAGACAGATAGATAGACATGTTTGTAATGACAATTAATTTTAAAGAAGCCATGAATTTGAAAAAGAGCAAGGCGGGGAGGGGCTTGGTCCTGCCTCAACTGAATGTACCAGGTTTAGCCATCACTTCATGGGAGAACTTACCCTGTTGGAGGAAGGGATGAGGGGTGGGGGGGAAGGTGGGGGAAGCAGGAGGAGGGATGAGAGGGGGATCTGTGGTTGGTATATAAAATGAATTTAAATTTTTTTTTTTGGTTTTTTCGAGACAGGGTTTCTCTGTGTAGCTTTGCGCCTCTCCTGGAGTTCACTTGGTAGCCCAGGCTGGCCTTGAACTCACAGAGATCCGCCTGGCTCTGCCTCCCGAGTGCTGGGATTAAAGGCATGCACCACCAACGCCCAGCAATTTTTTTTTAAAAAAGAAAAAGAACAAGGAAAAATATATGGGAGGTTTTGAATAAAGGAAAGGGAAGGGGTGAAATTAATTCAGAAAAATAAATTTTTAATAAAAAAGAAAAGAAATAACAAATTACTCCTGAGAAGCAAGATAGTGTTGTGAATCAAAGTGTGGGCTCAGTGTGTAGATGGCCATTTAAATAAACATAACAGTAACTACCAGCTATATGGGTTAATTACTTTACCACTGTGTCTCTACTTCCTCATTTGTAAAATACAGTAAAAGATATTTTTAAAATAAATCATTAGTATGAACAATGTAGGATGTCTATATCAATATCTACAAATAGTCTTTTATAATGAACAAGTTTATTCCCCTTTAAAGAAGTACATTATTATTTCATAATGATAAGACAGTCAACAAGATGAAAAATGCCAAACCTGTATGCTAATAAAGAAAACATGAACACAACTAAAGAACACAAGAAGAATGTTTTAAAACCTGAACATTGTTGAATATTTCAACCCTCCTTTTCAGCAATTCATAGAGCTAAGAGACAGGAACTTGGTATGTAGATGATCTGAACTACAATATCAATAACTCTGATCCATTTGACTATAAGAATCATGTCACCTAAATCCTGAGACTACATACCACTGTTAAATGCACAGTGAACTTTTATTATAATAAATACATTAGGGTACAAACAATTTGCAAAAAAATTAGAATTATTAAGCTACTACATGGTGTCTCCATTCCATATGTGAATTAAGCAAGAAAGCAATAAAGACAGGATAAAAGGAAATGCTTAAATGTCTGGAAATTAAATAATATTCTGATGCTGCTGTCAAATGCTGAAATATTAGAAAGTATTTTGAAGGAGGTGAAAAGGAAAACACAACATGCTTCTCACCAAGGCAATGTTTTTGGTGAAGTTTATAACTTGACATGTTTAGATTTAAAGAGGAGAACATTCTAGAAGTTATTACCTATGCAAGGAAAAGAAAGAGGTGATATCAAAGAGGAAAGGTGATGGGAAACAATGATAAATGACTGTGTTCAAATTTCTATGTCTCAGAATCTTCTGAGGGGGATACCTGGGTTAAAAGATAATTGGATACCAACCCACAAAATAGCTCTGGAAAGATTTGGGGTGTCTCTCCCTGGTACATATTTTCACAATCCAAACACAGTTAAATCTTGAGGATTGTATTCTCTGTGTTCACCACCACAGTGAGAGTTTATCCCCAGAGGGCAAGAAAAAATATTTCTTATAATGAAAGGGGTGACCTTACAGATTTGAAACTCTTTTTGGTAAGTTTAATTAAATGTAAAAAAAAAAAAAAGGTGTTGAAAAAAGTTGGGCACCCCTAATTTCAAAAGGAAATATACTGTGTTCATGAAGTGGAAGATTGGAAATTGTCAAAGTGTTCATCCCCCCCCTACCACTCCCAGATTAATTTACAGGCTTTAAAACTCAAATCAAAGTTCTAAAAGTGTTAGTTCTGGAAATTGTGAATATTTTTCTAGTAATAAGATTGACGCCTCAAAAATTCACGCTAAAACTATCAATGCACTGTGTAATTAATGGCATTACATGTACACAGATAAATGGAGAGGAGTAAAAAGTCCCCAATTGTACGTATACAGAGTCAATTGTTTTTCAGCAAGGATTTCAAATCAGCCGGTGAGAAAGTAGTTTCTACAAAATACTGCAGGAGTACTAAATGTTCATTTGTGTGTGGGGATGCATGTATGTGTAAGTGTTCATGTGTGTGTGCATGCAGACACCAGAGGCGGAAGTCAAAGGCCTTTTTCAACCATTTTTCCAATCTTATTTTTGAAACAAGGTCCCACATGGATCCCGAAGCTCACTGGTTTGGTAAGACTGCTGGACAATGAGGCCCAGGGATCTTCCCATTTCTCTACCCTCCACCCCAGTGCCGGAGACACTGACATACACTGTTGTGTGCACCTCTTTACGTGGGTGCTGGCATCCTCACACTCAGGCAGCAAGCACTTTAATCGCTAAGTCACCTCATCAGCCTCAGATATCCATTTTCAAGTTTGAAATTTTCCCACCTCACACCACATACGTAGCTTCATTTGAAACATAATAAATAACTATAAAACTTATGAGGAAAACAAAGCGTAACTTCCTGATTTAGCAGTAGTCAACCATGCCATAGAATATTCCCAAACGAACCCTTAAGGAAAAGAATTATTATGAATCAAGAACTAAGAACCTTTCATTTTTAAAGACATTGAGCCGGGCGGTGGTGGCGCACGCCTTTAATCCCAGCACTCGGGAGGCAGAGCCAGGCGGATCTCTGTGAGTTCGAGGCCAGCCTGGGCTACCAAGTGAGTTCCAGGAAAGGCACAAAGCTACACAGAGAAACCCTGTCTCGAAAAACCAAAAAAAAAAAAAAAAAAAGACATTGAAAGCCAGGCACACACTAAGATAAATTATTTGTATTGCATGCCACGACAACGGACTTGGAAATGAGACTGTATGAGAACTGTAACTCAGTATGAAGGAAGAAAACGAGCTTCAAAGATGGGTGGAAGCCATAAGTTTCAGAGAAGGGGCCTAAACAGCTATTAAACTCATGAAGAAATGGTGGTCTTCACTAGTCATGGGGGAAATGCACATTACACTTAAATTATGCAACGGTACAATTTACTCCAGGGTTGAAATTTAAATGATTGACTACTGTAAAAACTTGGAGCAACTAGGACTTTCACGCAGCGCTTGCAAGGATGTAAAATGGCACGGTCACATTGAACTCTTTTTTGTCAAGTTAGATCTGCACTTATCATAATGCAGTGTTTTCGCTCCTAAGTATTTATTCCTAAGAGAAATGAAACATATGTCTACATAAAGGCTGCTTGAAAAGATTCACAGCAGCTTGATTCATTATAGTCCAAGCCTAGAGACAATCCAAGTGTCTATCCACAGTTTGCTTGTGGATAAACAAACTGTGTGCTAGCCTTACAGTGACGTACCACTCAGTAGTCAAATGGAACTAACTACTGAAATGAAACATCGATGAATCTCAGAAACATTATACGGAGCAAAGAAGGCCAGATACAGAAGAGTGCATGCTGTGTGAATTCATGCATATAGAATACTAGATCCAGAAAGGGAAACAAAGGTTACCAGGGCTGAATATTGGCACTGGGTGGCTATAACTAAGTTACCTTTCTGAGATGTTGACAGTATCCTGTGCCGTGATTGGAACTGAGTTTCACAGATGGATAAGTTTGTCAAAGTTCATCAGTTTTGAACATTTAAAAATAAGACCACTTTATTGTACATGAATTATGCTTCAAAATTAAAAATGCTAGAAGATACTTAATGATATCTTTAGAGTTTAGCATCCTGTCTCCTACTTGAAAACACTAGTTGTATAGTCATATATTCTCAGCTATTTCTACAGTATTAGCAGACAATATGTAAACAGTAAATGTTAGATGAATAAAATATACAAACATCTAAATAAATACATAAATGATAATGAATATTGTCAGAAAATATGTAAGCCATTTAAAAGTAAAAAAGGGCCAGTGAAATGACCTGGAGGATAAAGGCATTTGCCATCCTATGATGCATGTCTGATGACCTGAGTTCAATTCCTGGGATCCATGTAAAGGTGGAAAGAGAAAAATAACTCCACCAAATTGTCCTCTGACCTCTACACATGCACTGCAGCACACACACCCACACACATATCACAATCACACAATGATAATAGAATGTTTGTTTGTTTGTTAAGACAGGGTTTCTCTGTATAGCCCTGACAGTCCTGGAACTGGCTCTGTAGACCAGGCTGGCCTTCAACTCACAGAGATTCACCTGCCTCTGTCTCCTGAGTGCTGGGATGAAAGGCGTGCGCCACTACCTCCAGACTGATAATAGATATTTTTAAGAGAAAATATATTGGAGGCATCCTAGAACAACTCCCTGTTTGAATGTTTTAAGAACATACCATGACATGATTCCTGATATTCCACCATTAGAAACAAATAATTTTAAATATGGTAATCCTAGCAGTCTGGATCAGAAGTACAAGGCCGATATCAACTACATAGTGAGTTCAAGCCCAGCCTGAGCTATGCTGGATCACGTCACCAGGAACAAAAAAAACAAAGAATAACAAAAAAAATAATACTTTGGACAGAAGGAATGGTTTCCCCAAGATTCAAGATTTCCATTTTTAAATACAGATATATCTGTATAAGGATTAAAAAAAAATCACTAACACCAGCAAATAACAACACTTCAGTTGTACGGAAATTTCTAATAAGCAGATATCAGAATAGCAAAAACTTTTGACCTTCTGATGTGGGAAAGAGAGAAAAGAGGAACTCGATGAGGGGTACTGCTGGAGAACATTAGTGCAGGTGGTGGGTCTCGGGTGAATTAAAAGGTGTCAGGAATTGTCTGTTTGTAAAGGCAGTGAGGAGCTAGAAGGAACAGAAGTGGTATCAAGGGGAAGTGGGAAATATCTTTTGATCCTTTTTTATTTCTCCCCTAGAGAAAGCTATAGACTGAGTCAGTCTGTCTCTTGGAACATTCCAGAAGATGATTCTCTGGGACAATGGCCAACACAAGAACCATCTGTTTGGAAAGTTAGAATGTAATGCTTCTCAAACTCCTCTTTCCTTTCTCCTCAAACTCCACTTCCAAACTGGCACACACTGTGCTGACACCTCCCTGGGTTTCAGTTAAATTGATAATAAATTTTATGTGGACTTAATTGACATTAAACAAGTAAAGTAAGCATTACATTTTAGAAAATATTTCTTTTCTTCCAAAATGCCCATACCAATTGGAAAGCACAAAGATGGAAGACATAATCCAGTTAAAGCTTTGGATGGTGTGCCTGAGAAAATGCATCAAATCACACTTCACATTCTTCCCCCAAGACATCATCAAGCTACATTCCTAAGCAGCGTGGCAGTTGAGCAGGGCTATGGACCAGTTCTGGAACATTAGCTATGTGTTCCTGGCTTGGGAAAGACATTGAAAGACCCTTTCACAATTGTTTCTTCTGCCCTTCTTCCCTAATTTGATTACTACTGACACTGATAAAATAGTGGAGGTGCTCTCTGTTTGGGACTTCAGAGACTCTAAAAGGAGACAAACAGAAAAAGGTGGGAATAACTTTGGTTGTGCAAAGTCACTGTGATTTAACTTAATTTCACCTATAGTGACTGATAACAGCTAGTAGACGTTTTATTCAAAATAATTACTTAAATTGTAATCAAAGAACAGAAAAAAATAAACCTGTGCCTTAGAAAAAATAATAGGAGTTTCTCCAATGATTCTCTCACTGATGCACTTAAAATACATGATGCGTTTGCTTTGTCTTTAAATTTTTAGTGTGCTTCTGGTTGGGTCAAGCTGGTAACTGGACACTGGCTGTGGGATTTGAGACTTAGAGGAAGACTGAAGTCATAGCAGGTCCAGAAACTGATGGCCAATTCCAGTTCACTGATATTAAAAAAAACTTTCAAATCTTACTTTTTCACAGGTAGAATGAATTGTTCCCTGGTCATGTACACATAGAGGCATTGCTCTGTTGGTTGTATACTTCAAGTTAAGGCTCAAATCACCAGCTCTGAAAGCAACATAAATGGATTCTAAAGTGGCTGACCTCATCTGTTAAGTCTTATGCTGATGTCAACTCATCATGTAATCCCCAATTTGCACAATAAATTATAAATCTGGAAAAAAACTTTCAATGCATTCCTATTTATTTTTAGTTATTATAGAAACTTTTCAAAAGCTTGGCAGCATAACAGAATTAACAGTGTAAATACAGTATCTTTGAGAAGAAGAAAATGTATTTGATGAAAATACAGTAAGGCTGTCTCCTTGTGTGTTTAGTATATGATAGTGTATGGAGTGAAAAAGATGGGTATAATTCAACTTTTTTTAATCTTTTCAAATCTCTGTTTACTTCAAAGAGATGTTTTATATTGTGATTCATGTGAAACATTTATAAAATACTATATTCAAGAAGATTTCTCATGAAGTAGCTAATGAAAAGGACATGTATTCTTCTTGCAAAATGATGTATTAATTCCATAATACAATAATTGGAAACTTCTAAAGAAGATAAAAAAAGTAAATAACTTAGATTTTTGGAGAGAGAACACACACACACACACACACACACACACAAACACACACACACACACACACACACACACACACACACACACACACATAAACTGTCTGGGTTACATAATCATTTTTTTATATATGAAAAATCTATAAAGATATAGAGAACATCATTAGCACCGGCCACACAAAAGCTGACCATGGTTCAGGTTTGACTTATTGTTTCATTTTCCTGTTTGCTTATTAGAAAGCATGCATATATATAATTATATATATATATATATATATAACCATATAGTTACTATATATAAAACACATATATGTATATATGTGTATGTGTGTATAACACTATATACATATATAACATATAGTAACTATATAGTTATATACATATACTATATACATATGTATATAGTTAGGGGTAGGTATCCCCACAGCACAATATGGAGCTCAGTTCCTGAAGGCAAGGAAGCCACAGGGAGCAGAAGGCTAATAGCTGTTAATGCAAAAAGTAAAACAAAATAAAAATCTCCCCATCCCATGTTAAGCAAAACTCCAGCTGCAGGCAGAGAGAGGGAGACTTGCTCTTGCCTCAGCCTCCAAGACTCTACAGCTGGCCTGCAGAAGGAATTTGTCCCTGTGGCTGGAAGAGACCTTCCAGACCTGCTGGATAAGGAGAGCTGAACATGCTGCAACAGTTATTGACCTGCAGACTTGCTCTTGGTTGGCACCCAAAGCCCTCTGGGAGCTTTTGAGCCTCAGTGCTTCCTAGAACTGTAATAGCTCTCAGCAATACCCACTGCTACCAAGAGTGCAAACCTGTTTTGCATAAATCCCACAAAGCAATCTGTTGAACGTTCTATCCCATCTAGGGTTTTCAATCCCATACTGGCAATAGAGCACCTCATGTTTGTACTGTGTAGTTTTCCCACTTTATTCTTGGAGGAGAGTGGGACAAGAAACCAGTTGAAGATGGAAGATAGTCTCCATCAACCATGTCACTGTGATGGCAAGTATCTAGTCTTTTCGGTAAATGGTCTCTATATAAAAATATTAAAAAAAAATCCTGTGGCTATGAATAGAGGAGAGTATAGGAAGATCACTCATCTCAAGTCAAGGCAACTTTGTTTGTGGATCCCTCCACTGACAGCCCTGGTCAGTGTTGATTTGTCTACGATATCTGTCATTGGCCTTGGGTTTCTGGAGAACCAGGTAGAGGCTATGAATCCCTAGAGAAATGTATCCCCATTATCTCAAATTGGGAAACAAGGAAGTGTGTGTGTGTGTGTGTGTGTGTGTGTGTGTGTGTGTGTGTGTTTTAATTTTGTGCTTTATTAAAGAAAACTGTTAGTTCCAAACATGGGGATGGGGATGTATATTAGTGGTAGAGTATTTGTCTATCATATGCAAGACTCTGAACTGATTCCTACCAGCACTGAAAAGAGGAAGCATTTTATTATTTGTTTGTTGTTTGTTTTCTCAGATCTTTTTTTGTTTTGTTTTTAAGACAGAGTTTCTCTGTGTAGCCCTGGCTGTCCTAGAACTCACTCTGTAGACCAGGCTGCCCCTGGCCATCAGAGATCTGCCTGCCTCTGCCTCCCGAGTGCTGGTACTAAAAGTGTACACCACTACATCTGGCTTATTTCACTATTATTATTTTTCACTCAACAAATGTATACCAACCATGAGAAGAGAGAACGGGGTTTAAATGGAAGCAGGAGCAAGGAATAAAAAAGGAAGTAACGAATACATGTGACACAAAAGCAGAAGAGGGGGTCCTTGTGGAGGGGACCAGCAGAGGCAAGGTGTTAGGAACCCTTGGAGAAAGGGGGTGAACAAGCAAAAGCTATAAAGGTATTTATATATGAAAATGCCATAATGAAACCCATGACTTGTATGCTAACTTAAAACTTTGAATTAAAAAAACAAAAAAAACAGCAAGTTCCTAATTTTGACAGGTGTCTTTAATCCGGGTGTCATATAAAATCTTATTAACATACTTGTCTGTTTTGTTTACAAAAAGCAACTATATCAGATTATAGCCTTTCTTTCAGTTGCAGGAACTATCTGCTAACAGTGAACACGGACTACAGATTACCACATGGAGCCATTTAGGATCCACAACTTTCAGGAGAGCTTCCAAGTCCAGAGATAGAATAAAGTGAAAGTGCCCACAGGATCCATCAGTTCCCCCACCATTCTGTCTAGAGTATCACTTAGTGCAGGCTGTTCCATGTTTTCCAAAATGTAAGATGGAATTGAAGTTTCTGACATGCCTTGAGTTCTCCCTTCTGGCCAACATAAACCCCTCTTGCTGGAACCTAAGTTTACCTGCTACAGCTTGATCCTTGGTGACCAGGAAGAGCAATGCATGTTATCCATGCAATAACCATCCCCACACTGGCACTATACCTGGCTCAGGTTTACTCCTCTCTATGCTTATAGCCCAGGACCTTTTAACTTCGCCTCCATGCTGTCATCTTTCAGCAGTTTCATCATTTTGTTGATTGCCTATGCATTCTCTCCAAACTCCATATCTTCTGTCAGTTTTGTTTCTCATATTGGAGCAGGCCTTGATTATAGGAGTTCCGACCATGCTAAACTAGTCTGGAAGGAGGCTTCTAGTTCCTATTGGCCAACTCCTGCTAACAGAACAATCAAGATCAAAGTCAGGCCCTCCTAAAACCTGAGCTCACACTCAGTCTCCACTGCTTCCTCATCCTCTGTCTTCACTCCATCCAATTTAGATGAAATGTAGGTTTTCCAATGGAAAATTTTAATACGGGACATGTCAGGCCTCCCATTACCGTCTCTGACAAACATCACAATCTCTTTCCCCAGCCTCTGAACATTTACAAATGTATGACCACAGCCATTGGAACATCTCCTACCCCATGGCACTAAGGAATTCTACTGGACTCTTGAGTCTGCCACATTGCTTTCTTGCCCCTCTTTTAAACTCCCCCATACTAGTCAGGGCTCCTTTCAGTGCAGACCAAAAAAAATCATCTCAAATTATTAATAATAAGAAAAGAGGCTCATGTTGTTTAGTGCTATAGATTTGCAAGCTTAATATAAATGTTGTTGTACAATACACATTATTCTGCAACTTGATATTTGCAATGTATAGCATGCTTATGTATTAGATGCATGTATTTGTTGCTCATTTCTTTACTATTGTTGAATTTACATGTCAGTAGATAATTTGATTATTTCTGTGTTTTGCTATTAATTTAGGTGAACTTATTATGATTACCTTTTTAATGTTTTGCTATACATATTCCATGTGCGTAGCATGGGTTTCATAAGTACATTGTCATACAAGTCTGCACTATGTTTTGACCATGTTTTCCCCTGTTCCTCCTCTTCTGCCTTTAGTCACTGTATTTCCCTTCACAACTGCACTCTGCTTTCATGTCATGCACACATATATATGTCGTTTCCATGCGAAATTCAGGATCCACAAATGAGTGTCTCTGTGGATATGTTCATGTGCATATATTACAAGGAATAGCCATAGGAATACAGTTGCTGAACCATTAAATGTGTACTTTATGGTGCTAGAGATCAGTGTGGGTGTTATATTCTCAATTCTAGAATTTTATCTAATTGTCCAAAGATTTACCTTTTTACTTTCTCTTCAGTTAACAAAAGTTCTTAATGTAATGAATGTCTTCACTTATCTCACTCATGATATTTTAGTTCTACGAACTTCTTCCCTAAACCAATCTTATAAACATATCTGGAGGTACCTTCATGGTTTTATGTTTGAATTTCAAATTTTTTCTGACACTGATATGTACATGGTATGAGCTAGAAACCCAATCTCCTGTCTACACATAGATAAGCAATTTTCATCTCACTACACAGCAGCTGATTTCTCATTAATGACAGTTTTGTTTTTTGTGAGGTTTAAATGTTGTTAAATGTGTTCCTCAAATGAATGTTTAGGGGCAGGAATCTTGTTTTTGAAAGCAACTGCAATTAGGAATTCCAGAAGATATAAGCTGTGAGGCAAAGTCGTTGTATTGCTATCTCAGTGGTCCCTAGATTAACATAATTCTGGGATAATCCCAGTTAGCTTTCACAAGCATAAGCACACATTACAAAAATCATGATGTCTATTCATAGCTCTCACTAGCTTTTCTAGAATAGGAAGAAGAGAGAGAGAGAGAGAGAGAGAGAGAGAGAGAGAGAGAGAGAGAGAAAATGTTACCATATAGTTTAGAAGCCAGACTAAGTGAGCTTATAGATGCTCATCCTTTTAGTCCTTGGATAGCAATTCATTTGTCAGATAACATTGTTCAGTCCCCCAAACCCTTCTTTATAGCCAGAGAGAAGTATAGCTCAAACTCCTCACTAAAGAAGTGTTTTGTTTTGTTTTGTTTCGTTTTGTTTTGTTTTGTTTTGTTGTAGCAAATAGAGACCATTACAAAAATCCACAACTAGTCAAACCCTACATAAAAACAGCTGTAGGGTGCCTGTTCCCAATTTATATGTCTATAATACAACCTCTACACCTAAAGTTCAGGGAAAATCTTGGAAGAGGGCGTGGAAAGATTGTAAGAGGCAGAGGACAAGGACATTGTTGTGAGATCATGTCTTCTATATGTGACTGTGAGATGCACCCATAAAATCTTAAAAATATGATCACCTAAACAAGACTAAGACAATAAGAACACCAGCTGACATCCCAATACAGATGAAGGAAATCTCACAAGGACCCACACCTAGATGAAGAGCTATAGACAAGACAGTTAATGGCTGCTGAGAGAGGAAGAATCAATCTTCTCCGAGGAGGAGCCCCTAGTATGTTGTCCAATCCCAAGTAGTCAGCCCTAAACACATACACATATGTACAAAACAACACTAATTAGACTCAGCAAGTTTGAGTGTTGGGGGGGCATAAAGATGATAATAATTGAAGGAGGAAATGTCCTTAATTTGAAAAGTAACTGGGAACACAGGAGGAATTGGAGTCTGGAGTATGTGGGGTGGAAATGATGTAAATACATTAGTCATGTATGAAATTCTCAAAAAAAAAAGCAAAAAAAATTGTTCAGGTCTTACCTTGTCTTTGCTTTTCCTATAATTCTAGGTTTTGTCCTTTGAAATTGGAGAAAATTGCTTGGTTCCCATGAAAGGAAGTTTGTTGTTGATCAAAAGCTACTCCACTCATTTTCAATTTATCTATGAAAAATAATCTTTGAAGTTTATTAGATCATTCATATATTTCAAAATGAAAGTCTGTATTGTGATAGCCATGATAGCTGTCTGACAAGTATTTTCCCATCTACACAAACACACACACACACACACACACACACACACACACACACACACACACACACACACACAAACACTCACACACACACTCACACAGCCTCTAGGATCAGAATGGAATGGCACTTTCTCTAAACTGCTTCTCAGGGAGTTCAGGCTTCATCACATGACTTGCTTTGAGGTATTAATTAGGGGAGGGAAGCATGAGGAGCCATTGCCCCATCCCACATGTCCTCCTCCCTCACTGGTTTTATTGGCTCACACACTGCAATAAAACATATATCTGCCTCCATCACTGAACACAGTCTCCTTCTACATATAGGGTTTGCAAACTACCCTAATTAACTAGCTTTCCCTAGGGGTCACTTTCCCTCTTTGGTTGGAATCCTATCAAAGATGAGTCCTAGGCTTAATCTGCTGCTTAAACAGCCTTTTTCTAGCAACACTCTTCCAAGATAGACAATAGCGGCAGACCAATGACATGGGCCATATGAAATTAGTCAGATTACCCTCCTGAGCAGAATCTATCTGGATATCTTTTCTCAGAGTCCGAGAGATTCTTTTCTCTTCCTATGCCTTATCCAGTCTGAGTCATTCACCAGGTATTTCTTTCATACAGGGAGTTTGAGCTGTTTTTTATAATAGTGAACTATATTTTACAATTCATGAAAGTTGGGTCTGTGCTAGGATAGCCTTGTCTCTAGGGCAACCAGGGATTTTTAGGTTCCATTAGCATAAATAATCAATAACGTGAAGCCAGGGTTGGAAATCCCTAGGCCAGGTTACATCACTCTGTTAGGTGACATACAGCACAGGCCCCTGAGAGATTTTAATGTCCATAGCTATCATTAACCTTATTTCTTTTGTAATATAGTACTTCATCCATCATCCTACCTCAATTATTATTTATACATACAAAACAGTATTGACATATAACGTGACTGAGAAATGAGCCACTTTGTAGTAAGTCACTGAAAATTTGGAGTTGTTTGGTACATCAGTTAAATTTAACCCTTCTTTGCTAGTACCAACTTTGCTTTTCTCCTCAATGACTCTTTTGGCTACTTCTTTTAAGTGGCAGATTTTGAAAAACTTATTCTGAGGTGGGAGGGGAACACACATTTGTGCCTACCTCAGAGAGCCTATGGCTCCAGTTTCAGACCATGGCAATAAAGCAAATTCACAATAAGGCAAATCACACTTTTTGTATGAAAGATATGTTTATACTATATTATGCTTGATTAAGAACATAATACTTTAAAACAATGTGCATATCGTCATTAAAACGTTTCGTTGTTAAAAGTGGCATGATTATCTGGGCTTTGAGGAAAAAAATAATGGCACAAATGGACATGCTGAACACAGGGTTGTCACAAACCTTCAGTCCATAAAAACATAGGATCTTCACAATGCATTAAAGAGAAATACAGAAAATGAGCTGCGTCTGTATAGTGCATTATATTTATATATTATGAATTATTTTATTGTACACACACAACAATACCAACACAATCCAGGCAAGACAAGTGCAGTGTTTTTTAAAATTCACATGAATCATTAATTTTGAGGAGAGGTTACTATCCACTTGGACATCCTAGATGACCAAATTTGCATTTTAAAGTATTAAACCTTCTACTGGGATGACCCTAGGCATCCTGAAGGTTAATCATCAGAATGCCACATTCAGAGGGCCTGACGGCTGTCATTAGGATAAGATACTGTCGGTCATCTAAGAAAAAAAATTAACTTGAAAAGTGAGATAATAAAAATTTGACCCAGATGCTGAATGAAAACTTCATACTCAGAACAAAAGACCCTACAGAAAAAGTAATTTAGAGTTGAGCACTGAGTGCTGAGGCTTACTCGCCTTTACTGTAACTAGCTCTCTTTTTTAAGTGCAATAAATCAAAATTTAAGAAGTTATACCATCACAAAACCAAATCCTTAATGTGGCCAATCCATTTTGTCATAGACTTGGGTCTATGTACCTTTATTCATAGAGTCCAAAAATGTTATCACATTATACTAGTTGTATTATATTATATATACTCTATCCAGCCACTTTATCATATAAATAAGCAATGTCAGAATCTACCACAGTAAAATTACTTTTCACATTAATTATTTTAAATTATAATATATGTATATATTATTAAATATAATTATATTTGATAATATCACACATGATAATATTACTTAGCAAATGACTTTTTAGCAAACAATCAGGTGATATAAACTAATACTTTATGAGCATAAAGAAGATGACTCTAGCCTAAGAAACTAGAAGTCTTTGCCTAATTGCTTTTCTTTCAATAACCTACTTCGTATGAGTCTGTATTTGGGGCACATTCTTGGGTAGATTTTCCTGTGGATCCTTTTTCACATTGTTTCTACATTTTTGCATTTACATAAAAGGATAACACCACAGTTCATAAAGTACTAATGAGCTTAAGAATTTATGTACAGCTAAGACCCCAGAAAATCTTCTCCAAAAGATACAAGATAGCATGTAAAATTGCAGAGAAAGGTTAAAGACAAACAGCGGAACTGGGCTTCTAGCCACTCTACCTCTTCCAAGCTAGACTTTAGCTTAGAGATTACTGCACAGAAAGAAAAAGGAAATTGGGTCCTGGAGAGGTGTCAGAGGTTAAGAGTCCCTAACTGCTCCTCCAGATGGACCCAGATGTGGTTCCCAGCACCCACATTGGGGGTTTATAAGTCCAGTTCCAAGGGATCCAGTGCCTTCTTCTGGCCCCTGTGGGAACTGCACAGACATGGTGCAGCTACATGCATGTAGGCAAAACACTCATACACATAAAATCTTTTTTTAAAAAAAATAAGAAACAAATTAACTAATAATTTTCACTTATTGTACATCAATTAATAGGCAAGCTCCTTGCCTGTAATGTATATGACACAGAGTCCATTGTGCCTTATTAGTTTTAGCATTTCACATATTGGAAGTGTTATTCAGATTTCAAATAGAATAAGATCTAAATTACAGTTTATGTCAACCATTTTTATGAAAAGTACACCATTTTCTGGGCACTATACTCCAAGCTGAGATATGAGATGAGCAGTACATGTTTCTGCCCTTGATGAACCTGTAATCACAGATGCATGGAGAGCTGTTCTGATGTCCTGGTGTAGCAAAAGTCCTCCTCAAACAGTGTTCCAAGAGCTCCTAGAGCTCAGAGGAAGACTTGTGACTCCACAATGCATCTGGATGCTATGAGACCTGCTTTCTATCCTCAGGGTCTCTTAATGTTTGTGCCGTGCATGAGGTGAAGAGCAGAGCATGCAAATTCCCATCTAGCTGAATCAATGGATGAGGAGCCACACAACACAACAAGATGCAGAAAACTGAGAATAAGAGGTAATATACTGGAGACAATGGAAGATGCTGGAGTGTTAGAAACTGTAAAACAAGAAAATAAAAATACTCCAAAGGTGTATTTAAAATATATGTACTTAAAAGGAAAAACATGCTCATCTGGCCTTTGAGACCCTTCTAAAACTGTAGTTCTTTGTAGCTGATAGATTGTGGACAGGACAGACATGCATCACTTATGAGCAAAACTATGGGAGATACTAAATCACCTGTCATTAAGAGCCGGAGAGATGGCTCAGAGGTTAAGAGTACTGTCTGCTCTTCTAGAGGTCCTGAGTTCAATTCCCAGCAACCACATGGTGGCTCACAACCATCTATAATGAGATCTGATGCCCCATTCTGGCATATGGCAAGCTTGCAGAAAGAACACTGTTTACATAATAAATAGAATTTTTAAAAAAAAGCCCTAGCATAGTGTTTTTGGACACATATTTACAATTGTAGACCTGTGAGAGATGGGCGGGAGGCTGAATCTTTACAAGGAGGTCTACTGTAGAAGACTGTTTTAATGAATGCACATTCACTGATATTTTTGTGTCATGCATTACTACTGAATAATTCAGTCTTTTCTGCCAAATGTGCTAATTATTATCTATATGTGACCAGGGAGGAAAGAGGAGGAGACTAGTTTCTGGTTCAGTGACTGGTGATATAGTTAATGAATGAGAAAAAATTTGAATGGAAAAAAAGTGGGCTAAGTTAGTTTGGAAACATATAGAAGTAGAAATATATGGCTTGGAAGTACCCAGGTATTTTTATGGTAGGACATTTGCAGCCAACACTTACGTACATGAGCCAGAAGTACAGTGGATTCAAGGGACAGAAAAATACTGATCTGTATATTCTAATTATGAATGGTGGTTAAAATTATGAGAACAAATAATATAATCCAAAGAAGTTGTGAAGCAATTACCTATAGCTGGAGTTTTCTCCAGTCCTGCCTGGCCTACAGTCAGGACAAATCTCTCTCACCCGCCAGTCCCACAGCCACTCAGACACAACCAAGTAAACACACAGAGACTTATATTGCTTACAAACTGTATGGCTGCAGCAGGCTTCTTGTTATCTAGTTCTTATATCTTAAATTAACCCATTTCTATTAGTCTATACTTTTCCATGTGGCTCGTGGCTTACCAGTACCTTACATCTTGCTTGTCATGGCGGCGGCTGGCAGTGTCTCTCTGCTTCAGCTTTCCACTTTCCAGAATTCTCCTCTCTGCTTGTCCCGCCTATCCTGCCTTGCTACCGGCCAATCAGCATTTTATTTACACAGAGTGATATACACAACACTTCCCCTTTTCTTTTTTTTTCAAAAAGGAAGGTTTTAACTTTCACATAATAAAATTACATATAATAAAAAAATTATCAAGCAAGAGTTACAGTTACAATATCTAGTCTATTTATAATATCTAGTCTATTTGTATTTGGCAAAATTAAAGAAGATATCCTATCTATCCTATATTTGTGAGTCTAAGGTTTCATATCTAACTTATCTTTTATCATAACTAAGGAAATTATAACTCTAGTCTTCAACTACATCAAAGACCTCAGAAGGATATAATATTACCTGAGAAATGGGAGAAGGACGCAAGCAACTTTTGGGACTCTTGCAAGAATAGACAGAGACAGCTGACAGCCTGGACAGTCATCCAAAGTTGCTCATAAAGTTGGGGCATCTGTCTTCAGCCCACAGGCCTGGAGTCTCTCAGTCACTTCTCTCTGTGTCCTGTAGAATGTCTGGCAGTTTCCTCTGCGAAGCAGGAACCTGAAGGACCATTTTGTCAAGCAAAGTTCAGTGGTCACCTTCCTATGGGTCCTGCATGTCCAGTTGATCAAGCAGTCCAGGCAAGAACAGTTTCTTGCCCAAATGGCTATTTTTGCCAAGAAGAAGATAAACTCCATACGGAGTGTCTTTGATGCCCATCCTCCTCTCTGAAGTAAATCGGTGCTGCCAGGAGGAGACATGTCTCACTGTCCAGAAAGTCTAAATTTTTAAAACATTTTAAATGCCATATTCTGTAGGTCTTTGAAGTGTTTGAAGATTACCTATCTATATGCATACCTACCAAATTTAGGCTATATAATCCAAACCACCACAACCAATTTCATCATTGCAGTAGCCTCATTTAGCTAAATAGAATTTTAGTTAAATTTAAAAATCAACTTTCACTAGAAATTTCCATCTTTATCACTTTTTGTAAATTCATTTTCCTTAGTTTAAAATGAAGAGTAAGATAGAAATATAATGGGCTCCTCTGTATTGGTACAGTATACATGTTTTTATTTTCTACCTCTTCCTAGATTTGAGATATTTTATTTGCATCTCACATTAGTTTGTGACCCTTTGACATAATCGATCTTACCTGTCGTACTCACCATTGTATCCCAGCTTTGTACCTGGTATTCATCGTTATATTTATTCTGTATCTGATGGACCCATGAACAGTTCAATTTTCAAACATTTGAGGACAATATGCCACAAGGAATTAACCATTCTGTCTCCCATGTCCACTTGAAAATACCATCAATTTCTGTGAATTGGGTTTTGTTGTTTTGCTTTTGTTTCCTCCTCCTCCTCCTCCTCCTCCTCCTCCTCCTCCCCCTCCCCCTCCCCTCCCCCCTCCTCCTCCTCCTTCTTATTCCAACAGATATTCCTGTAGCCAAGCTTGGCATTGAACTGCAATATAACCCAGGTTCTCCTCTAACTCTTGATCCTCCTGCTTCTTTCAAAACTGCTTCCCCAAACTATGCAACACTCATCCATCACTTCTCATCAGGATTACAATAGTCCTTTCCTACTATTGCTGCTATGGCTTGAGTCTGGCTTTATTGTGCCTCTTAAGGGTCCATGTGTTAAAGGGTTGACTTTCCATATGGTGATATCAGGAGACAGTGTGGACCTTTAAGAAGTGGACCATATTGAGGCACTTTTATGTCATGGGCACCCTGTCTTCAGATAGGATTGGCATAGTCCACATCAGATCTGTAAGTTAGTTCTCCTAGAACCAGTTTTATAAAAGCCAAAGTCTAACACCTGAGGAGCCTCTAGCCTTCTGTCTAGCATTGTGATCTTTTCCTCTTGCACATGTTCCCAACACTATGTTGGAGCTATGCCTTTGAGCTTCCAAAAACTTAATAAGCTGTGTGTGTGTGTATGTGTGTGTGTGTGTGTGTGTGTGTGTGTGAGAGAGAGAGAGAGAGAGAGAGAGAGAGAGAGTGTTCACCTGTGTCTGTGCACATACAGGACGGAAGTCAACATCAAGTGTCTTTCTCATCACTCTTCACTTTATGTTTTGAGACAAGGTCTCTCACTGAACCTTGGGCTCACCATTTAGGCCACACTAGCTGGCCTTAGAAGCCCTTGGGCTCCACTTAACTTTTCCCCCAGATCACTGGTATTACAGACCCACTACCTGGGTGCTGGAGATCTAAAAGCGTTGTTCATGCCCTACCCATTAATACATCTCTCCAGCCTGAACTTCCATTTATAATGTTAGGCTACCCTCAGCACTTATTTATTATTATTGTATGTATTTTTTCTTTTTCTTTTTTTTTTTCCTTTCTGGAGCTGAGGACCGAACCCAGGACCTTGCACTTGCTAGGCAAGCACTCTACCACTGAGCTAAATCCCCAACCCTGTATGTATTTTTGATATATGAGTGTGGGTGAACATGTGCCACAATGACCGTGGTTCTTTTTCTACTCTGGGCTCTGGGACTCCAACTCAGTTTTGCACAGCTAGCACCCTTACCAACTGAGCTCTCTGACAAGAACAGGAGATAGAAACTGGTCAGGCAGGGCAGGGACTCCAGAGCAGCAGTTCTGAGAATGTCCTCAATGGAGACCAGGAATGACAGAAGAGAGTTTTGGTTCCTATTTCTTTATTACCTCCTAAATGTGCACCTTTGTATACAGGCTACATAAGAGCATGTGACTGAAACAGAGAGGGGGCACCTAAACACTTCATGGCTGCACAACTGAACTGACTGTCTCATCCCTGCCGTTTGTCTCACACTAACTCCCAGACTACCAGACTATCAGCTCAATGATGCCCTATTTCCTGTGCACCCCCAATATACAGTAACTCTGTTATCTATCAATCAATCATCTATCTGCTTATCTATCTATCTATCTATCTATCTATCTATCATCTATCATCTATCTACCTTTCTCTCTCCCTCTTTTCCTTCTTCCTTCCTTCTTAAGCTTCCATAATAAATTCCTCTCTAAGATTCACCATCTGTGAATTCAAGAGACAAAAAACCAAAAGCCATTGGCTTGGTTTTGGTGACCCTCAAGTTTTCCTGGACTCTAGTCCTCTAAGCAATGTTCACCAAAAGCCAAGAAAGACTCCATCATTTTCAAAGGCAGCCCAATATTCTTGTGTCATCATTATTCCACTATAGTAATAAAATAAACTAATAAAAAGGTAATCACGTCATTTTCTATGGAAATGTAAAATGTTCTAAGGACACTCTCAATCTTCAATATTAAATGATAAAAACTGAAGCTTGATTACCAACTAAAAGAACACAATAAAGATTATACAAGTCTAATAGGCAACAACAATCATAAAAAATAATAAGACACACACTCCTGTAGAAAGATAAAATTACAAATCAGTTTATACTTTGGAATGTAATAGCAAACAGCTGGGAAACAAAACTTTTACCGTCTTCTAAGATACCATCAGCTTAATCTTAAACAACACATTTGCAGCTAGCCTACTAACCAAAGTCCTTAATCAGCTGCAGTGTCTGATCTAATACAGGGATGTGTTCACTTCACTAGCAGCTGAATCAACTGATTACAGTCACTGTTGCATCCCACAACAGAGCTTTGCCTGCCATCCACTTTATTCACAAATGTAGGTAGTCCCAATACTTCCCAGTGCTTGGCCTGGATTACAAACTATTTAAAGATTAGGAGATTCCCAATCTTTAGTTGTTAGAGAATTACTGCTCTACTACAGTAGAGCAGCGTTGCTACAGAGCCTTCCATGAACACTACCTCTGCTTCTCACTTCTTTCTCTGCTTTTTGTTCACTAGTGAAAAGTACTTTAACAAACCCCAAATCAGATACTGCTGCCAAGTAATTGAACTAAGGATAAAAATAGACCTCTGAAGTATGGACCTATTTTTGTTCACCAGGATAGACATTTCTTTACAAAGTCCAACAGTATTGGGGGTTTCTTCTAGCATAAAACGAAGATTGAAAAAGCAGAATGCTGACTTTCACATCCTCTTTTCATGGCATGATCCTAAGTTTAACCCAGTTTCACAGATAAGAACACTGATAGCTGTTTTGTGAAACTATATTCAAGTGAATTTTAACTTCACAACATCCCTATAGAATTAGTTCATTTTAGTTCTACAATTTCAAATGAGGATTTTGTTTCTCAAAAAAGTTCAGTAACTGGTCACACCATCATGGCTGCATGTCTTTTCAGCCACCTTCACATGTTAGGGTACTAGTAGTATGCTGATAGATCTCATCCCTACCCCAGGCAAGCACACACACACACACACACACACACACACACACACACACACACACA
>CABHPR010126008.1:0-10950 GCA_902168415.1 Peromyscus melanophrys | reverse complement strand
TCTCTCTCTCTCTCTCTCTCTCTCTCTCTCTCTCTCTCTCTCTCCCCACTTCTCTCTTCCTCCTTGTCTCACTCCATGCTCTGGATGGACAAGAACTCACTATGGAGACCTGGCTGGCTCAAACCCACAGAGATCCATCTGCTTCCTGGTGCTGGGAGTAAAGGCGTGCATCACCATGGCCAGCCATTAATTTACATTTGAAAATAAGTTTCAACATTCCTAATCTAAAAGTCTGAAATATGATACAATCCAAAACCTGAAACTTTCTGAATGATGCCATGATACCATCAGTGGAAAATTCCACACTTGAAAAATTGCTTTATACATAATATCATTTAAAATATTATATAAATATAATTATCTTACATTTTTGTTTAATATGGATGTGCTTAGACTTTTATTTCCTCCCTAGAACCTCTCATTAACTATATGAAGTATCCCCAAATCTGACAACATCCTGAAATTCTGAACACTTTTGGGTCCAAGCTTCTCAGGTAAGGGACACTCGACCTGTTTTCTTCCATTTGTATCTCTAGAAATGTGATATATCTATAACTAAATTCAACCTAATAAGAATTTTATTCTGGTGATTCAGACTGGTCATCCTAACTACTTGAGAAGTTGAGGCAGGAGAAATGAAAACTCAAGGCCAGCCTAGGAAACTTCTGAGACTCTATTTCAAAACAAAAAGTAAAAGGATGGCTGGGAGGGATGTGTAGTTCAGTGGTAGAGCTCTTGCCTAGCAGGCACAAGGTTATAAGTTTAATTCCAAGTATCAGTCCCAGAGTATGGAGGCATTTTAATAATATACAAAACAAAAATTTAAAGCAAGAAATCATTGTCATTGTATCAATTGGCAGTATCTTCTTCATGTGTTACAGGACATGACTATAACCTAAAATTGATGATGTGTTATTTGTTTTTATTTATTTAAGACAGGGTCTTACCATGTAGCTCAGCCTGACCTTGAACTCACTAACTAGTCCAGGCTGGTCTATAGCTGCCTTCCTGCCCGCTCTTTTCCAGGGTGGAGCTCTGTACATGTGCCTGCATGCCAGGCTCAAGGTGCCTCTAACCTTACAATCAACAGTGTTTTAGACTTGTCAACATGCAGCATTTAAAGAGCTGGTTCCACATTCAGGGAAACACCTATTTAAGGCTGACTAGCTAACAGGCCGTGGAGCTGAGATGTAACAAAACAGCGTGGGCCCAGTGCCTGGGTCTGAAGGGACGTGTATGCGCATATGCCGGGCTTCATACCATGTGTTGGCTACGTCTTCCACCCTTACCTGCGCTTGGTTCCTCAGCTTCCCCAGAGCATCTGAGAGACTCAGGACATGCTTCCTCTTCAGTTGCTGCTATCCATTTCTGTTTCGAGGAAGACACTAAGTACTATGAGATGAAGGACACTCACTGAGGCTTTAATATGGTGAGAACGAATGAGCTCTGTGGGCAGAGGGAGAGACGCGGGGGCCCAATGGGCACTCCTGATAGTGCTGAGGAGATGCTCCTGAGGCTCACGTGTCTTCTGCATGTGCCCTGGTTCCAGTTCCTCAGCCAAGCAGGTGCTGCTGTGGAGATTGAAGGTTTAGGGCATCATGGTACCCAGACGGCTTTATTCACCTTTAATGCATTGAAGTGTTCTTCTGTACTAATCAAGACATTTGGAAGTTTATTGTTATAATTATTTGTTTAATTCACCTTCCCTATTGTGCCAAGTCCACAGATATTTTTACACCTGGTACTAAGTAAGTGTTCAGACATCATCTTGATTTGCAGTTTTCCAGCCTGGAGGGTCCTCGAACTGTATTCTTATTTTACAAATGATACTGAAGGGTATGGTTCCAGAAAGACTATGTGCCCTGTTTTCCCTCAGCCAGAAAGGGGCTGTCAGCACTGCTACTCCAGCACTCCACTTATGTTTCCCATTTCCATCTCAAGGCCAGCATCTGTGTCTCATATGTTCTTCCAAGAGAGAATCTGGAGCCACTTTATCATACCCAGAGGCATAGCTTGTAAGAGTTAATTCACAATGCTTTGGTCATAGCTGAATACTGCCTGGATGGCTGAGCAATGGATGAATGCATACATTCCAGGAGGGAAGGTGGGTGAAGTCCAGTAGCAGCTCAGGAGGTAGGCCCCGCCATACATGGGAGGGGTAAGCTTGTGAGCAAACAAATGTGCCGCCAGAGTGCTGCAGTCACTGTTGAAAAGCAAGTATCTCATGTGACTTCCGTACCCAAACCTGTCTGCCTATGCTTTTTGCCTTCCCTCGTGGAGAGATCTGCCTGGTAGGGCTCCTGAATGGAGGCATCGAAAACTCAGGACTCTCTCAAGATATGGTGGTGACTTGGATGTGGAGGGGTCTGGCACTAGATGTAGTACTGGTTGTCTCATCACTGAGGGTGAGGGCTCCAAGCTGGCTTCCCTGCCCTGGGAACAAGCTCCCTTCCATGCAAACAGGGTCACAGGTGTCAGAGTGCAGACCAGCAGCAATCACACTTCTGGTTTCTCCTCTTGATTGTTTTGAGCATGGCTTTCCGAGGGGCTGATGTAGAAGCTGTGTGTCTGCTTCCATCCTCAGGATGCTTGAGGGCTCATGCTCACTGCACAAACCTTCATCCTACACTTGAAAGTATGAATCAGTGGCTGCAGTTGGGACTACAGATACATCTTGGAAAACTTGCTAAGCATGTTTGAGGCTCTGGGTTTGATTCCCAGCACCACCAAAAATATTTGGTCTTTTTAAAAAATTATTTTAAGGTAAGGCTCCCTTTTGGGTTTGTTTTCTTTTCTCTCTCTTCAATCTCCCCACTTGGCCAGGCAGTCCTTGAACTCATAACATCTGTCTTGCTTTGGCCTCCTGAATGCTGATATTACAGGTGTGAGCTACCACCCTTTGCTGCTTCTTTGGTTTGCATAAGGTTAACCCATCCAGAACTCAAACGCAGGTCCAGTTAAAACAAGAAGACAGTCCTTTACAAGTGGTTTTATTTCTTTCTCTGGATGTTTGGTGTCAAGATGACAAGTGGCTGGTAGGTGTGGGATCTGTGTGGGAAGTCTCTGACATGGCCACACTGAGAATGTTTATTGTAGAAAGGGACCTTTTGCCCCGTGAAGTCACCTCCTCCGAGTCACCAGTAGCTTTCTGAGATTCTATCACAGGAAATTCCTGGTGGTCCACAAAAGCAGTCTTTGGAGTGCAGCTGCAGGGAGAGAAATAATTGCTGTAAGAGACAGTCTAGGGACCCTGTAAGGGGAGCTGAGCACCTGGGCCCTGGGCAATGCAAACTGGAGAACTCTGAACAATGTCAAAATGATCCAAGGGACAAAGGTCAATAGAGTTCTTATGTAATACACTCTGTCAGTGGGCACTAGAGGGTGTCTCTTCTGTCCTAAGTAGATAGTAGAAAACTGCTGATTTTTAATTTTTTTTTTCTTGGGGAGATTATGTTTTGATACATGTTTAAAAAAATTACTTAGCCTGGTGTGGTGGTGTATGCCTTTAATCCCAGTACTTGGGAGGCAGAGGCAGATGGATCTCTATCAGTTTGGTCCACAAAGTGAGTTCCAGGACAGCTGAGGCTGGTACACAGAGAAACCCCTGTCCAGAAAAACCAAAAATAAATAAATAATAAAGATAAAAATTATTTTAATCTATGTGTGTTTTGTCTGCTTGTATGCCTGTGTACCTTTTTGTACCATGTATGTGCCTGGTGCCAGAGGCCAGAAGAGGGCAGATGCCCTGGAAGTAGAGTCACAACTATCCCTGAGCTGTCATGCAGAGCTGAGAATTGGGTCCTCAGGAAGAGCAGTCAGTGGTCTTCCCTGCTGAGCCCTGTCCCCAGCTCCTGGATACAGCTTTTCTGAAGTTGTGAACCTGAACCCATCACTGTCTCATCTTGTACTCAACATTTATCATAAACACATCAGCTCCAAAGTTTGGATAAGACAGTGGCATGCATAAAATATTAGATCGAGTAACTAACTACCAACCAACCAAGCAATTAGTTAATTAATTTTTCAGGGCTGGGAATAGGTAACCATTCTACAATTGAAGTAGATCCCTCACCTAATGCACCAAATTGTGAATGAATGAAACTGATTCACACAAGTGATTTCAACTGAAAACATGGGCAGGACCCAAATACTTTATAGACAGTTCTGTATCAAGCCTATTAGCTGGCTGCCCAAGTCTCCTGATTCTCTGGCCCCTGACGTCTTTTCTGGAAAGAAGGAATTTTCCTGAATCTTTACTCCTCCAGACTCAAGATCCTGGAATTACATAACTTCCCATATCCCTGCCTAGGGAGGAGCAGACCACACCTGCCACACTGTTTGGGGGCAGGGTCTGGATGATGTGATGTGTCCTTAAGATGTGTCTTCAGGGTATGCTGAGGGCTGGTGGGTGTTGTGTGTATGCTCTTTCCCAGGAGTACCTACCTCTCTGGCTGGAATGTGAGAGTGGAAATGAGCAATGCCAGTCTAGAAGATCAGCTCAGGGTGAAGCAGAGGTTGCGCTCTCTATGGTAATGATAACCCATCACTGTAGATTGTGTCTGCCCTTTCTGAAAAATCAGTAACTGTCCTTTCTGGGGGCCCACGTGACAAGTCTAGAATTTGCATTAAGTCTTTGAGTGTGTGTGTGTGTGTGTGTGTGTGTGTGTGTGTGTGTGTGTGTGTGTCTCCTGTAGCTAGAGTTTTCCTGCCGGGCCCACAGTCAGGACAAATCTCTCTCACCTGCCAGTCCCACAGCCGCTCAGACGCAACCAAGTAAACACAGAGACTTATATTGCTTACAAACTGTATGGCCGTGGCAGGCTTCTTGCTAACTGTTCTTATAGCTTAAATTAATCCATTTCTATAAATCTATACTTTGCCACATGGCTTGTGGCTTACCGGCATCTTCACATGCTGTTTGTCATGGTGGCGGCTGGCAGTGTCTCCTCAGCCTTCCACTTCCCAGAATTCTCTCCTCCTTGTCCCGCCTATACTTCTTCCTGCCTGACCACTGGCCAATCAGTGTTTTATTCATTGACCAATAAGCAACATGTTTGACATATAGACCATCCCACAGCAGTCTCCCCGGACATGGGGGGCAGGGTGTTGTGTGTTCATGTATGTGGCAGTTGGGGACAGCCTCAGCTGCTGTTCCTTAAGCACTGTCCACCTTGTTTTTTCAAGACAGGGTGGTTTTTTCACCATTCTGGAAATCACCAAGTAGGCTAGGTTGGCGTGCCAGAAGGCTGCAGGACCTACCAGCCTCAGCCTCCAGCATTTTTACACGGCCAATGCGTTCAGTAGCTCACTTGACTTGGCTCTGGCAGCTCTCTTCCTCACCAAATTTTGTCAGCCTCCTCTGTCCTGCCCACAGTGGGCTTTGACTCTTGGCGTTCTGTGTCAATTCTGTGTCACAAGATTGAATCCAGAAAACTTGGTGCAGCCACATTCTCCCATCCTCTGCATCTGGTCACCTGCCTCATTTCCATGTGAGGTCTGGCCTTGCTGGCTTGTCTCCAGCAAGACTGTGGTCATTCCATTTTGTTCAGGACCCCACTTTCCAAACTCTGGTGTTTCCTTTTAATAATTCCCCACTTACTGACTCCACTGTACCCTGGATTATATCCCCCTCTCCCTAGATGTGCTGAATGGACCCCAGTTCTCCACTGAGGGTCTTTTTCTTCCTGTTGCTAAGATACTGACTGAATTCTGTTTTTATTCACCATCTTCTCTAGCTCTAGTTTACTCTGAATCACCCTCAAGGCAAAAATTTCTTTTGATGTCTTAGAAATTCCATAATAAGAGTGCCTTATAGGGCATGGGTGTGTTCTTGGTCTTCTGGGCATTTAAGGTGGAAGGTTTGGGGTAAGACAACTTCACAGGGACCAAGGCAGTTCTGAAGTCAGGAGAAGTTCAGTCATCTCTGTGGCCTTCTTCTGGCAGCCTGTCCTTCCAGTCACACACTTCCCACCAGCCATAACAATTCGTGGAAATTAATAAATTCATTTATTGGGAGAGGTCATAGGTAAGCAGGAAGATCAGTCCCGAGTTTCCCAACAAGAGCATGGAATATTTGTAGCAAACAGAAGTGGTTTGGGTTCTTAAGGAGCTCAGCAAGGTTAAGGCAGTTCTCTACTCGAGAAGATTTTAAATGATCTCATCACAAGGAAACAGGAAATATTTGAGGTAGTAGATAAGTTCACTCTTGCTTGTACAGGGATGTTCTGAGTAGTATTCTTTTTAAGATTTATTTATTTTTATTTTATGTGTATGAGTGTTTGCCTGCATATATGCATGTGCATGATGTGTGCTCCTGGTGCCCTCAGAAGCCAGAACAAGGTGCTGGTGAGCCACCATGTGGATGCTGGGAACTGAACACCCATCCTCTGCAAGAGCAAGAAATGCTAACTACTGAGTCAATCTCTCCAGCTCTAGAAGCATTCTTCTTAATAGCCAAAAAGCAGAAATGGCTCATATACTCACCAAATCATGAATGATGAGAGAAATACATCTACCAGTGCAGTGGAGGGCTTGTAAGTAATAGAAAGAGATGAGGCACTACATCTACAACACTACCAAATCCCTCAATGAGAACATCCCACTGGTGAATACAGCCAGGCCTGCAGGCCACACTTATGATTTTCTTCACCTGGACTGTCCAAAACAAGAAAATCTCAAGGGACAGTGAATATATTGTGCTTTTGGAAGGACGGATGATGTGTATACATGTGTATATTTTTATGAGTTTGTATGTGTAGGTGCATGTGTATATATATGTACGTATAAATGGGTATGTATGTGTATGTATTCATGTATATCTGTATACTGATGTGCATATGTGTGTATGTATGTATGAATGGGTATATGTGTGCATGTGTGTGTTTGAGTGTATTGTATCTGTGTGAATGTGTAGGTGCATGTGTATGTGTAAATGGGTATGTATGTGTACATATTCATGTATATCTGTATACCGATGTTCATATATGATGTGCATGTGTGTGAATGTATATATGTGTGCACATGTGGTGTGTATATGTGTGTGCATGTGTGAATGTGTATATGTGTGCATATGTGTGATGTTTGTGTGAAACTGTTAGGAAAATGACTGATAATGAATTTCTATTTAGAATGATGAGGCTATCTTAAACTCAGCTCATGACAACGCTTATAACTTGTGTGAATAATACTAAAGTTAAGTCGTGCACTTCAAGTGTGTGAGCTCTTTGCTGTGTGAATAACTGACACATGGGTAGACAGCGGCAGGATATTAACCACGAACTTTCTAGTCCCGGCTGAGCATGCTGTTCTTCTCCCCTTACTGATGCTAGCCCTGCAGTCCGGAGGTTTTATTCAGTTGTGAGAGGAAGTGAGCTGCTTCTCCTCCCCCTTTCTTCTTTGTCTGAGTCTCATAGACAAAGTATCCCAAATGACATCCTCAGGCTGGTGTTTGGATTAGGGAGAAAAACAAAGATGATCCAATACATTGAAAAACCTTACACATGCTGCTTTGGCTAAGGTCAACTGAAAGACTGTATGTATGTATGATTGTATGTATGTATGTATGTATGTATGCATGTATGTATGTATGTATGATTGTACTCTTCAAGTTTTAAAGATGGTGTTCAATTGCCCAAAGGATCCTTTCTGTTTGCTCTTTTTTTTTTTTTTTTTTTTTTTTTTTTTGGTGTTTTTCTGTGTAGCTTTGTGCCTTTCCTGGAACTCACTTTGGAGACCAGGCTGGCCTCGAACTCACAGAGATCCACCTGCCTCTGCCTCCGGAGTGCTGGGATTAAAGGCGTGTGCCACCACCGCCCGGCCTTTTTGGTTTTTTTGTTTTGTTCTTGAGATAGGACCTCACCATGTTGGCCAGGCTGGCTTGGAGCTCTCTGAGTGCCAGGGTTAGAGGCCTTCCCTACCATGCCCAGGCTGTGTGAGCTTCCGAGACTGGCTTGTTCACAGCTCATAAATTCTCTTGAGATCCATCCGAGTGGCCACCCTTGTGTCTCAGGAGTTTGTTCCTTTTGAGTAGTGTTGCACAGTGTGGCCAAACCAGGGACACCAAACCATTTAGGCCTGAAGGTATACTAGTTATGTATAGATTTCTTGTGTTCAGGTTTTTCCATTCTCCCTGAGATTCTCATTTGGCTTCTGTCTCTGGTGCTGAGATTACAGGAGCAGGCCACCATGCTCAGCTCACAAAGGAAACTTTTTAAGGTGTAAATATTTGCACACTGCCTAGTTTTTTCCCTTGAACTTATTTAAAGCACACACATGCATGCAAGCCCTGGAACAAAACATTTCTGACTCTCTTATTTTCACCTTTCCCCGGCTCCACCCCTAGCATCTCTCCTTTGATGCTTCCTGAGTAATGGTCAAGACAGAAGAGGGGAGACTGCTTAGAAACTGTGGAAAGTTGAGATTTTTGTGCTACTCATAAGCTTTCAGGTGATGTGCCCATAAGTGTCCAGGAGGTGTGAGGCCTGAGGCTCCTGAGCCAGACACAAAGAAATTCAATAGCATGGCTTGAGTTTTCACATTTTTTCATTCACACCTCTATTTTGGTGGGGTAGGCTTTTACTCATCCTGAGAAGGTATCTACAAATACTAGCAAACATTTATAGTCCCAAACAGTAGGACTGATTTCAGTAAAGCCCAGCTTCCCATCCCCAGGCCCATTTCCTCCAGTCCAGATCCCTTGTGGAATCTTCTTTACCGCTTTGGGGTTTACCTGAGCACAGGTGGTACATCTAAAGGTGGTGTTTTTAACTAGGCTTTCCAAACTTGAAGTTAAGCAATTTTTATGGCCCCCTAGGTGGGTGGCTTGGTGGAGATTCATAACCAGTTGCCTTCCAGACTTGCAGGAAGGATTGTCTGCTGTTGACAGCATCCACCATCTTTATCAGTCATTCTTGCCTGGTTAGTCTTCATTCCTTTAAGTATTGGCTCTAATTCCCCAGTAAGGCCCTTAGATCCTCAGTTCTGCTGGTGGTGGGAGGGTTTGGATTAGCCATCAGTGTCCGCCATGGCTTTAGGTACACTAAGGTTTTCTAGCTGTCTGTTAGTCAAATCTGGTAGGTTGCATACATTTAGGAACATGTTCATCTCATTCACATTATTTGGTTTTACAACTTTCCACCATAGGTGTCTTTGTGGTTTGTCTATGTATCTCTAAGGGCCTGATCTTCCTGCCTCAGTCTCTCAAGTTCTGAGATTACAAGTGTGTGCTACCATGACTGACATGGAATAGTTCTTGAAGAGAGTGGTGGGTGATATATTCTTAGCAGACATTTCATATCATAACCATTTGTATGTGTCTAGTTCAGTGGTATTAATTATAGTCAGACACTGTGAATCACTACAATCACCGATCTAGGAAAGTTTTTCTCAACTTGCAAATTGAATCTCTATAACAATAATCCCTCTCTCCACCAAGTCTTTATGAGTTTGACTATTCTAAGATCCTCACATAAATGGAATCAGCCAATCTGTCATTTTATGACTGACTTATTTCACCTTGAGGAACTGTTTGGTTTGGGATACCACTGAAGTGATAATTTGAATGTAATTGGCCCCCATAAGTTCATACAGAGTGGCACTATTAGGGGGTGTGGCCTTGTTGGAGGAAATGTGTCACTGTGGGGGTGGGCTTTGAGATCTCCTATGTTCAAGCTATACCTAGTGTAGACACACACTCCTGCTGCCTGCAGATCAAGAGGTATCTCAGCTCCGTCTCCAGCACCATGTCTGCCTGTACGTCACCATATCCTACATGATGATAATGGACTGAACCTCTGAACTGTAAGCTGCCACCCCAATTAAATATTTTTCCTTTATAAGAGTTGCCATGGTCATGGTGTCTCTTCAGAGCAATAGAAACTCTAACTAAGACAATCAATAAACCAGATCAATGAGTTATAGAGCTGTTAAGAGAAGAGAGTTCAGGGAGAGGCAGTGTTGTGGGGCAAATCTGTTGACTTTGATAATGGGCGAGCAGCAATGGAGAGGTGGTATGATCAACTTTACTTTTTAATGGGATTCCGCTGATTTTGACATGGAGAAGGTGAAAGGTGGGGAGATAAAGGGAGGAGATAGGAACACTCTTGTCAAGAAATGGTGGGAATCTCCTATCTGTTTTAAACATGGAACCAACAGAATTTGCCAGTGGATCAGCTGGTGTGAGAAAGGGGCTTCATTGTTTTACAGGCTATCAGGACCTTCCTGTGTCATGATGCTTGGGGCAAGTTGCTGCTCAGTAGCACTAGTGTCTAGAGGATTTCCCTCTGATGCCCTGAGTCAGGCTTCCATGTCCTCTTGGTGCTCCACTGTCCACATCCTTTGCAGCCATCACTTATATCTCCAGTGCAGTGGCTCCTTCCTATCCCTGGTTTGTCTTCAGTTTCCCTGCTGACTGTCCTACCCAGGAGGTTGTAGTCTCACCTGCCCTGTTCACTACTGAACACAACACTCTAAGTCTGTAATTCAGCCAGTGTTCAGCCACAACCATTGATTTTTTACTACGCTATCTTCACACGCTATAATGGTGATAAGGGTGGTTTCTTATCTCAAATGTAGAGCTTGGGGTCCACTCACAGGAGACTCATGTATATTGAAAAGTCAAGTGAAAATAGTTCTTAATTTGTAGGATTTGACTTTGAAATGTTCAACGAAGGCTTACTTTCTGAGCTTCATGGTCAGCTGACTGGTTTTGGGGAAGCATTGGCTTTCAAGGCTCTGGTCAAACCAGTGAACCAGCTCCTTGATGGATTTGAGGTGATGGACAGCAGAACCTAGCTGGAAGAGGCTGATTAATGAGTACCTGACCCCAAAATGTAGAAACATATATCTTGTCCTGAACCTGTTTCTTGGTCATTCTGCTTTCCAGCTCAACGCAGTGAATGGCTTTGTCCATCACTGTTTCTGCCATGTTCAGCCTCCTCTCAGGCTCAAGCT